>JAFBJS010005957.1:117594-144567 GCA_016785265.1 Paraplagusia blochii | reverse complement strand
TCCATCCTGTCTGTCCTCTATTCTTCTCCTCTCTTCCACAGTCTCCACTGCTCTGAACAGTTGATCATCAGTATCTAAACTCCTCCACCTTCTCCACCTCTGCTCCTTATAACCTCACCACTCCACTGTTTCCCTTTCATTTTCATAATTATTGTCTTTAAATTTTCTTAATCGTTTTATATATGTAAATATATTCACATGTGCGAGTTCACATGTGTGTATATACACATACATGATATTCATACACATATATTATATGTAACTTCAGCCAGTTCTGAGAAAATCTCTGTAACATTAGTCAACAGATTAGTTTTCACAAAGGCACCTCCTTTGCCCAAGTGTCAAAACACTGTCTATAACCTGAGGACATAGAATTGACCTAGTGAAGTCACTTTTCCCCACAGACAGAGTGACACCTGAATCCCAGATGTTCCTGCACTGGTTTCTGCTCAGAGATGAGACAACACTCTGCTGGAGCTCCTCTGACACCTACCAGGGAATGCATTGATGTCAATAACGGCGTGTTGTCCCGTCTGGTTGTTGATGATGACATCAATACCAAATAGGGACACACCCAGCGCCTCCCGCAAGGATCTGGACAGCTCTCTGATGACATCATCACTTGGAGGCTGGGACACTCCCTCTACATTCTCCCTCTGCGATCACAGAAATGGCTACAATGAGTAACTGAGACTTACTCTGGGATCATGAGACATTTTAGGTAGTGACGCCATGGACTTACAGAGTTCAGGTCAGAGGACGACTCTGGCTTGGAGACGTTGTGGCTGTTGAAGAATATGGCTTTCCTGTCTGAACACAGAACAAATACACTTCACACACTTTGTTTAAAGACATCTTCACCATTCACGCACACTTCTTATCTCTGACACTAGAGGGCAGCAGAGCTCAAGAATGTCAAACAGACGTGACAAATCCATCATAAGTCCAATGTGACCCAGTACATAAATCCTCCGGCTCAAGCAGGGTGATTTATTAATGGACTGAGGTTCATGGACTTCAATTATTCATAGTCAGAAAATGTAAACATATTTCCTCGTATTTATCTCTGAACAGAAAGAAAAACAAGAGTGTCTGGTGTTAATATTATAAATATATATATTTATGGAATATAAAAGAGCAAAAGGAAAACTACTTTTGTGTTAAGTCTTTGCCATGAATCAAGACCTGATGATGATGATGATGTGTCAAGAGCTGGAAACAACCAATGGAACTGTTGTTCACCTGAAGTTAAAGGAAATTTTCCATGAAGCATTGACCAATATGACAGGTTCATTTATGGCTTCATTTGTTATCAATGAAATGTTTCACAATGAGCAAGGCCAAAGGAACAAGTGGAGGAAGCAAGGAGATAATTACTATGGTGGCCATAACTAAGCATATGGCCTGCAAATCTATCTGTTTGCGAAATATCAGTATTTTTAGATTAACTTTATATAAATCAATAATTATTAAAGTTGGTCGTTTAAAGAATAAAATAATTATTTCTCATTTGAACACTGTTGATTTAGACAGTGTTGGTAATACTAATTGAAGTCAAGTATAAGTAAAGGTAAACTCTATATGTACAGCAAAGGTTAGAGATCACTGGAGTGGAAAACAAATATTTACTTCATTGTAGACAAACTTCTACTTTTCCTATGTGTGAAAACACAGGTCTGTTGTTACAAAGCTATGCAGTCAGGGGACACTGCCATAAAATGAATAAACAGGTGCAGACACTGCTTGCAGTGCTCAACACCTTGTTGCAAGTGCAGTGGAACATGAGTCAGATCATTAAAGGGCAAGTTCTCTCCAAAATCTGAAGTTTCTCTTGTTTCAGTCTGTCAGCCATGTTAGTTTTACAGTAATGAAGGTGCGGCTCTGCCTCTTCTACACGGGGGTCGTCCACATCAATATAAATGAAGCAGTACTTCATGTTGCACCGCATTTGTAAGGATATGCTGAGCACATTAAAAGGCAAAAACAATAAGCTAATCAAACTTTACACTGAGTTAAATAATAATAATAACAACTTCAGTAGATACTGTCTACTGGGTGGTTCTTTTGGAAATTGAACCCAGGACTGTCTGCAGTCCTCTTCTAAGACAGGTGTGCTGACTTTTACAGTGAGGCATCAACCTGGTTTACTAACCAGTTTGGCATGTAGCACAACTCAGTCTATTATTTCCCTTATGACACGAACTGATGACCTCACACAACAGGTCATGTGCTCAACATGTGTCATGTTTCATCCCTGCATCCACCTCTGACTCTGATTCTCTGGACACTGGACAGTGCTGCAGCTGCGGGCAGAAATCTGTACATATAGAGCGAGGCCTGTTTGTGTGTGTTGATGTTTGAGCAGGGAGGAGTTTGTCAGCTGTCCTGCTCGTCAGAACTCACTCAGAACCTGTGTTCTCTGTCCTGTTAACCAAAGTAGACGTCTTCACAAAGAGGAAAAACTGCTTTGCATGAAAGCGTCTGCCTCACCGCATGTAAATATGTGGACAAATTATGTCAGTGGACAGTGACATCAGCGGTAAAAACGCTTGTGACAAGTTTATAAACTGGTAAAACAACAGTTCCACTCTTCTGTGCCCCATACAAGGGTGGACAAGTCCCATCACCGGGCTATAAAGACATTTATTAGACCTTTTATTGGCTTATTTGGAGACGTGGTGCAACAGTCCAGTCCTGTGAGTCTGTGAGCCAGTGTCTCCAAAGGCTGTCTCCTTCCGTGTTCCCCTGACGTCTTACCTGCTGGTCCAGCAGGGAAGTTCCTCAGGGAAGGTCTCTCCACCACAGTGTATGAGTCCCCCACCACGAACACCTTGTACAGAACTGCATTGTGGTTAATGAAGCTTTGAATGACGCACGGAGGCCTAACCCCTTTCAGGTCCTCCTCACTAAAAATGATGGACATCTGTAAACAGGGAAGAGACAAAAGACACTTGTCACTTTAAGACAAACATCCAGTTAAAAGTCAACAGTGAGTCTGGAGGAATGGAGACTGTTTGGCACAGGATGACAGAAGTATTGATTTTAGCTGACACCTGGAGGAACATGAGGTCCAGCAGCAGTTCTTTATCTGGTTTTATTATTTGGACAGGACTAATGACAGTCCTGTGACAGGGCCGTGGTGATACTGCTTACACACAGTCATCCGTCAAAGACCTGTGGCCTCTTACCTCGTGGGAGTTGGTACCATGAGCCACCCGTGTTTTGCAAACTAAAAGAGAAGGAAAAAAAAGAAGGAAAAGTACTGTGACTGAGGAACACAACTGAGTCTAAATCATTTTGTGTTTGTTTTGTTTGTTGTCGTACTAGCAAGCACAAGTATATTAAAAAATGTAATTAAATCATTTTGCACAAAACTTCACTAATCGAAAGTCGAAATTTTTCATTCATGAAGCGAACTAGTTAAGGCCCCCAGGCCATATGTTTGACATCCATGGTCTAAATGTTTCTACACACTGGAGTTCTATCAAAGAATCAATCAGCACTTGGTCAAACACTACACCGAGTATTTCTACGGTGACAGTGACTTCCTGTCCAAAAGAGAGTTTGGTTTCTGTCTCCACAGCTGCGTGACAGTCAGTATTGTCACTGAGAATTGATGATGATGATGAGAACATAAACATTCAGGGATGTTTCTAAAGACAACCCTCATCAAACTGCTCTGCACAGATTTTTACAGTTCACAGAATTTACAGTTTGTGTTCAGCAGAGATACATTTTTTTGGACACACTCAAAGTAAGAGGTGCGCTGCAACTCCCTCAGTAGAACAAGCTGATGTGACAGATAGGAAACTGTTTCCTGTCTGAATTCATTGTTATCGTTGATTGGAGGGAGATACTTACTGAAGGGGAATGTAAGTCCTTTTCTCCTGATCTGCTCCAGCACCTCTGGGCTGCACTCCGTGTTCAGTACCATGAATGGCGGGGAGCAAATCCTCTTATCTGTTTTAAAACGAGAAAAGACAATGAATTGATTTGTTTGGTGACAGAGACAGCTTCTTGAATAATAATAAAATAAAAATACATTTAGTCTCTTATTTTTGCCTAATGAGCAAATGGCTGTTGCAAGAATCTAGAGCTATGATACAGGGGCAAAGATATATACAGTAAATTGCAATATATATAGAAGTTTGAGCCTTTAGATCTTATTGATTGGTTGATTATCCTAGACCCCAAATTTCTACATTATCTGGGAATCAAACCCGGGACAACCAGCTTTCTGACTCAAGGCAGGCATTCCAACTGCTTGCTATGGCACCCCTACTTTTTCATATTCCATTATAATATTTGCAGTATGATATTTTGGTACTATAAAAATCATATTAATGTAATTTATAATTGAAAAATACAACATAACTGAAGTCAATATATCAGTGTATGGATTTTTTTCACAACTTAGTGAAATTCCAAGTAAGTCTGTGCAACAGACGTACACATGGTGCCAAAGGAGGCACTTTTAAAAAAGTGGTTCCTTTGGGGCTCAAATCTTAGCCTGCAATATGGTCATATTATTATTATTATTATTATAACTAATTAAATTAAAAAAAAGATCAGATGACCCCTCCCATTCTCCTTCAGACACACCTTTTCACAGACCATCAGGATATGGACACTGTTAATTATTGCCATTCTACTGCTGTCAGTCCATCTAAGATACATAGTTGGAGTAGTCCACATCCAAATCCTAATGCTGTCATAAATAACTCTAAGCCCAAAGCATTGGTGAAATTTTAATATGCACCGGCTACCAGCTTGTCCTGACATGCAGGTCCTTAAACATGCAGCACATGGTACTTTCCCCTAATGATGTTCCATACCTCTCATACCAGTGTTGCCTCAGCAAAAAAAAAACAAAACAAAACAAAAAAAAAAAAAACGGGGTGTTTGGCAACACTACCATGTACACATGTGAGCACCCAACTTCCATGTACCGTATATAGAGTGGATCGCGGCCAGTGTTGGGACTAACGTGTTACTTATCAAACCAAAACTACTAGTGTCTTTTTCCAGAGCAGTAAGTAGTAAAGTAATACGTTACTTTTTTTTAAGTAACTTGCCCAACACTGGTCGCAACCTTGGAGCTCACCAACCAAACAAGGAAGCAACTTTTCCACCATTAACAACTGCTTAGTGCAACTCATCAAGAACCTTGGAGCAATGGCAGCACGGAAGCGAAACGCCTTCAGACAGTTTCTGTGGGCAGCACTGTTTCTCTGTTGAACTATAAGGGGTGAAACATTTATAGTTTGAAATTATTCAAAGTAGGAAGAGACAAAAAATCCTGGATGGCTTCTGCAGAGTATGCCTGTCTCCGGTGGAGGGGGTGGAGGGCAATGATGGGGGAGAAAAAGATGGACAGGGTTGAAGAAGTTACCAAGATTATTAAAAAGAAAACAACAAGTGATTCAGATGAGACTCTCCAACAGTCTCATCTGAATCACTTGTTGTTTTCTTGCTGTGAGTAATGATCAAGATTGGTGTTAATATAAATAAAAAATAAAATAAATTCTTATTCTGTAAATAAAATACAGTCAACCTACCGTCCCTATCCTCTTTTTTTTATACACCAACAACTTCTCAAGCCTTCATGCGCGTGCGCACACACACACACAGGAAACTGAAAAATGTTGAAATACAGGAAGACATCTAATCAGGTCACGAAGACAAGAAAATAAATAGAGGTGTCACACAAACTAACAGGTATTATAATGAGCAGGACAGCTCACGTACACACACATTTCTACCCGTGTCTCCGCATAACTATATTTGAGATCCAGGGGCAGCTACGATAAGACAGAAAATGACAAAACATCCCGCAGCTCCGTCATAAATCTCCACATCTGAGATAAGGCTGCATCAGGAATATTGTGCTGCCTCCAGTAATTTCCCCCTGGTACGACACAACATCAGGGCCTGGTTAAAGATATCGCTACAGGAAATCAGACGGGGAGCCGGACCAAGAGCGGGCAAATTGCTTTAGACAAAAAACACAATGGTAGCATGCTGCTAAGCTTTGTGGGCTGTGGGCCTCAGCAGTGGAGAGGCTCGCTGCACCAATCTGTGCTGAGGTCAGGAGAAATTAATTTGCCTACATTAACTACAGTGCTGAGAACTGAACTCTGACAGAACACGGGGGCCCCACAGACTCAAACTGCCCTCACAGCAGCCACATGGAGCAGACAAACACAAACATTCAGAACAAAACAGCAACAGAGAAAAGAAAAGGCGTTCTGACTGCTGAGAACTTATCAACTTCTTCTACAGCACGATAACAAAAAAAAAAAAACCTGTGAAGTCAAGAATAGTTGAGAAAATAATAATAAAAATAATACATAAAAAATAATATTAAAAATCTAGTGTTTATCTTATGAGCTGACAGTTTCCATGATAGATTGGGGGCTTCAGTCCAGGATGCTCTTTTTGTAAGGCGGATGTGTTGACCACTACACTGGTGGAGAAACTTTTTGAGTGGTGGGTAACAGCTGGAAAATTGTCCTAAAATTGGACATGGGGCCAGGTCTTGAGCAGATAGATGGAGCTGAGATCCAACATGTTAAAGTCATGCATCAAGGCAAAATATTTCTATACGACATCTAAAGGGAAAACATGGGAAATGCAAGGAGGGGAGAAATATAAAACTATATTATCTAAATTAAGAAGTACAGGAGGCCAGATTACTCAGTTGAATGGGCCACATCTGGTCCCCGGGCCTTAGGTTATGCCTGCTATAGAAACACTAAT
This sequence comes from Paraplagusia blochii, assembly GCA_016785265.1. Classification (NCBI taxonomy): domain Eukaryota; kingdom Metazoa; phylum Chordata; class Actinopteri; order Pleuronectiformes; family Cynoglossidae; genus Paraplagusia; species Paraplagusia blochii. The sequence goes on along the minus strand of JAFBJS010005957.1, from coordinate 137,808 downwards.
GGCAAAAATCCAAGTAGATCCTACAATTGAAATAATCCGATTGTGGCGACATCCTGTCAGCAGTACCCATAAAGAACTGTTTAAAGCCCAATTGTAAAGCCAGACTCAAATAAGCAGAGGAAACATTTGGCTCACCTTTAAACCAATGACTCCAAAAGCCTGATCCAGGCTCATCCTGTTTACCACTAATTCAGACTTGGCCAGAAGATTAGAAATATTCCATATTTTCCTTTCAAAACGTTTATTTGCTTAAGCTGTCAGGTCCTGGATTCACTGAAACCTCTGAATACAAGTCATTTCCTAACTTAATGTTGTTACATCCTGGAAAAGTCTTTCTGGTTCGGGGGTCAGACCAGATTTGGACTTTTTCTCCATTCTGCAGCTGACGTGACAGACCAGCATGGTTTACTCTCTGCTCATTTTTCACAGGCAAGTACTGCGTCTGTACTCTGTAACCCGTGGACAAAAAGGCCAACACTGGAATAGACTCGGCCAAAAACTGTTTTTTTCTTTTTCAGCGGAACGCCTGGAGGGTTACCCATCAGTCATCATCTCTGATGCAACCACATCCTTCATGCTATGTTATTTTATTAGTCCAGGAATAGACATAAAATGTCTTTCAGGAAAACAGTCTGGCTGGAGAAAAATGTTCCCATTATGTAACTTTGTTCCCAAAGACAGACAGTGATGAACTTTATCATATAAAAACAATACAAAAAACCAGGGGGAAAAAACACTAACGTCGCACGTCAAGAATTTGTTCTAAAGAAATTCCACTAGCAATTTACATGAGAATGTTTGGCCATGTTTTCATTGGTGAAGCCCTGACTTTAGTTACACCACAGATAAAAACACTCTAAGGGTCAAAAATATGGCTCGTGGACCAAAACAAGCCCGCTCAGGGCATCATTAAGGCCCACTTGATTACTTTTTAAAGAAAAAAAGATAAAAATAAAAGACACAGTGTTACTTTATCAAAAATGGGGATTAACTGATGTCTTGTTCTTTCTATGAAAAGGGTAAAAATGTACACTTTTGTGTACACTTATTATACTATTATATGTATTCAATATTATATTATTATTCCTTATAGGTATTTAAGAGATGGTTGTACAGGGTTGGACAATCTGACATAAATAGACCAGGGGTGCCCAATAGGTAAATCGGGATCTACCAGTAGATCTCCAAAGGAGTGTTGGTAGATCCTGAGCAATAACACAAAAAAATTATAGTAATTAAAATCAAAGCTGTAATTGCTGATCACTGGGCTAGAGTGAGAATAACATAGGTATTGAGTCAGACAGTATAACATATGTTATATGTTAATGAAAATAATAAGTTATATAACTATATAGGTAAATATATCAAGTATTTTCAATGTAGGTACATCACTTCAGCATGGTCATTTGAAAAGTAGCTCACAAGACAAAAAAAGAGTGGACACAATAGACTGTAACTGGCCCCAAGACGAGTCAACACCTCTGCTCTGATCACTGACTGCTTCCATAAAGAGGGGTCAAAGACAAAATGCTACTGAATACTTCAACTTCAATGGAACATTTCCTCATTAATGTGTGAAGTAACCTCACTGTCATTTATGTAAATGAATAAACAACAGTGTCATGTGCATGCTTGCGCGTGTCTGAGTCAGAACCAGTCAGGTCTGTCAGACACAACACTAAATACTCAGATCATATCTTGCATCTGATTGGAGGCATTAGCTCATGCAAACAATAGCCACTCAAGTTGTGCTAATCTTCAAGTAATGCTGTGGAAGGCTGGACTCTGCTGTTGCTATTTAGAGCTCGTTTCCTAGAAACCTCAGCATCGTCTCTCTGTGTCCCCTCCCAGACACTGCTGTAGGATTAAAGTGTTGAATCATAAAAACCTCTGGCTCATGTTTTTATGTCTCAATGATGTTTTTATTAAAATCCTAATTTAGTGATATTTAACCTGGAGGAAACTTTGTAGGATGCAGTTGCATCAGAACAGCAAACATGTATGAAAAGAGTGTTCACAGCAGTTTGGATTAGTCAAAATGAAACCTGCAGTTGCTCTAACTCAGGTGTGCCCAATAGGTATCTAGTGTCTGACACAATGTTAACAGTGACATCACCCATGTGGCCAATCAAATGTCTGTTTCCAAGATTTCTTCAGACTGGCAATGAAAAGTCTGAATGACATCTGTATTCTGTCCATTACTCTTTTTTGTGATCAACAAAATAATAAAAAACCCAGTGAATCCTACATTTTTGTTTGTCTCTTCTCACATCTATATCATGGATGATTAATAACAATTATGTGCATATTGTGTCTTCTGTCATGTCATAATAAAAGACACAGCTGCACCTCTCCATAGTGTTTACATACATGCATTAGTTTACAATAACCTTTACTGGATTTCTCTGACTAGTTAAAACAAATCCAGGAATGCAGTAGGAAAGTATTCAGTATTTTTGTCTGCGTTTGATTTTGTTTTACAGCAAAGTTGACATGACAACGGGTTTGTGTCTACAAAAGCAGTCCATGATATCAAAACTCATGTATACACAGGAACCAGCAAAGTCCACTCACTCACATAAACATTTACCTTGGTCTTTCTCACATTGGTCACAAAAAAACAAAGCAGAACTAAAAAAAATCTCCCTGAAGCAGAGCTGTGACTCATTGACACTGATCCATTAGTGTTCCTGTGCCACTTGACATGCTATTTTCATTTAAAACAAAACATTAGGAAGAGCTAATTCTTGCACTTCAGTTTACATTCACACAAAGGATTACTTGCAGGAAAGCTAAACGTTCTGTGACGTTAAAGGGCCGCTCAGCTGATAAACTAACGCTTTGCTTTTTTTTTTTTGTGCAGTGAAAGCACCAGCACACCTCGAGTGCTTCCTCCTATTGAGCTCTATTCTGAGTCATGGAGACTGTGAGGCAGGGCAGGCTTTTTCTGGCCTTTTGGTACTGCTGTGTTGCCTTGGCAGCTGCTCCACGACTCAATGGACTCTGCTGATAAGAAGGAGGAAGTGTCGGTGACTCAAAAAGAAAGCGAGACTTATCATGCACTTATTTTCTCCCTTTTTAAATTTTTTTTTTACTCGAACTGGAACGGGTTTCAACCAGGGTTTGTTTTCTCTATCAACAAGAAAAACACCTTAATACTCAGTCACATGACATTTTTTTCATAATCCTGGAACTGTGATGAGTGCTCTAATTGTGAAGCAGGTTTGGTATGCAGGGCTAGGTGCACATTCAATAACGGGTGTATACGTGTGTGAGAAGGTGTTCTCTGATAAATACAGCCAATGAGCTTCGTTCTTCTTTAAAGCAAATACAACCGACACAGACTGATGCAGCTAATATCCGTTGCGTAACAGCCTCTGCCTCTGTTTGGAGAAAATGATGTCTTCTTATGGTTCTATTTTTAGGAAACCACCGACAGCGCCGACAGGGCGAAACTCCCCTGATCCACGGCTCTGATACCACTCTGCAGACCCTCAGAGTCACGGATGCTCAGTTAAGTATTGCTTAAAAGGTTTACATTCCCTGCCATGTAAGGGGGGAAAGGAAATGTGGATGAGTCATAGGTGTGTTTATAGTGTGTGGGTAAAGAATGCGCTCCCGTCCTCGCTCCACTTGTCTGCCTATGGCCAAGCAGTATGGGGGACACATTTCTGGACTACACTGATCCTACATTGAATAGTAAAAATAGCTGACATTCGTGTTTGAATGTGATTTGTGTAAAATACACAGATCAGCTGCCATTAGAAACAGATGGACACATATATAAATAAATGGTTCTACCAGAATGTAACAAAACATTTACCAAGAAGAAATCAATAATAATAATAATAATAATAATAATAATACATTTTATTTATATTGCACTATCAACAGAATAAAATCTGGTGACTGTCATACTTTACCTGCAGGTCATAAGGTAATAAAGAAGGGATCTCCTCCATCTGGGGCTCTGATTACATTAGATACATGAAGCAACGTGAGAAGCATTCATTCCACTTTTACCTTTTATTAGGGTATTGTTCTCACAGCCTTTGCTTGTACAGGGTAGTGAAGGGAACAAGGGGGCGGGGGTTAATAATGGCGTTTATTTTAACAGTACCTCGGACACCAAGTACCTACTGACAGAGGAAGCTGGATGCATTGTGCAAAATTAATTTGCATGGCTCTATTTGAGAACAATGATAATCCTAAAGGTCATTATTTAAAGTATTTTCAAGGCATGACCGTGACAACGAGGAAACTAGTCTGTAGAGAAAGGAAGGGAAAGCAAACTCCTTGTCATTGTGACACCAATGCACTCAACGAAATTTGACCTCTGTGTTTAACCCATCACCAAAGTGAACAGTGGGCAGCTTTGAGCGCCCAGGGAGCAGTGAGTGGGGACGGTGCCATGTCCAGTGGACTGAGGAAAAACAATCAATTATTTTATATCAGATCACCAACTGGTGGACTGGCGCAAACTGGCTTCTAAAATAAACATCAAATAATAGTCTTTTCATATTGAATTTTCCCCCATTTTATTTGGGTTTCTGGCCACCAAGTGGGCACCAAGAATTGCACAGAACTATTCTGACCCACTGACCAATAAAGTTGGTGACCCTGTTCTATACATTAATTAATTAATGACCTTAATAAAACAAATTTGACATTGATTTAAAATATAGACACTTTTTTGAGCACATCTCACCTTGCATACAGTTCTCTATCCTGTGGATGAGCTGATAGGACTTGCAGCGGTCCAGCAGAGTCCGGATAGCTGGAAGAGGGTCCAGAACAATGGTCTCGGGGTGGGCATCAATGTAATCCTAACAAACAAGGAAGCATACTTTTCAATATTATTTCATGACCATTTAACTAATGAGAAAGAAAATAAACTCTGGAGAGAGACAGCAAGAAAGGTCCAAACCAGATATATTTAAATAAAAGTGTACGGTTTGTTCATATACAGCAGTAATAGTCAACTGGTGGTCTATTGGCCAAAGCCAGCCAGCTATCGATTAATAAGTTCGGATCTTCTTCTTCTTTCAGCTTGTCCTTTTTTTCCCCAGGGGTGGCCACAGCCAGTCAACAATTTCCATCTCTGTCCTCTGTATCCTCAACTCTAATTCCAACTACCTCCATGTCCTCTCTCACTGCATCCATAAATCTCCTATTTGTCTCCTACCTGGTAGCTCCATCTCTAGGATTATTCTTCTACCAATGTTTCCACTGTCCCACCTCTGAACATGTCCAAACCTGATATTATATCTCCTGATATAAAGTGTGTGTGTGTGTGTGTGTATATATATATATATATATATATATATATATATATACCAGTATATATATAGTATATAATAGTGTCTTTGCTGTCATTGTCTGTAGCTTCATCCTCAGTTTGTGTTCTCTCTATGACCTCCCACTTACCACTCTGCCTCCACAAGACTTAAAATATTTTCAGCCCTCCTTCCATCCTCTCCACATTCCCAACTTGGCTCTTTGGAATTATCTGCTGAGGCTTCCTTCCGTTCAGTTTTTACTGACTCAGTCAGGTTGTCATGTGGAGCTGGCTGTGCTGTACGTTACACAAACACCCTGCCTGCTCACCTCACAGCTCTATAAAACAGCACAGCTCTGCTGTCATAAATGTTTGCATGAGAATAAACACACACAGGACATCAAGCATCAAACACGTAGAATGGAAAATAATCTTTTTCGTGAATCAACACTGATATTACACACATAGCATGCAAACAAATGCCTCGCTCTGACCTGGAATAACTACCATTTAGAAGAGCAAAGAACTAAAGAGCAACTGTAATCAAAGTGGGGACAGGCTGGACAGAAAGATGTAAGAAAAAGTTGATACTGAAATATCAATATCTATTGCTTCACAATAACGCATCAATATTCTACAACATGGTTTATTTTTTATTTACCGTAAAGATAATTGTGACATTTGTCTATGGCATTTTGTACTTAATGCAGTGTATCACAATGCTTTGTTGCTCTATTGCTGAACCTGTATTGCGACACTTGTTGCATAACCAGATTCACACGCACCCTAGTTATTTGACTGTATATTAAGAATCAATAAATATGTTACTGTCTTTCAGCTTCTTCATTCCCAGCATGATTAGTGAACTACTTGTGATCTCTGATTAATGCAAGGCAATCAGAAGAATACTAATTATATTTGTCCCACATCTGTTGTACACATGGGTCAAACCTGTGAATCACCATGGCATGTACCTATCCTGCATACTTGATTGTAAAAAAAAAGTGTTTTGTGTCTTTTACAACAGTGTCCAAATGAGGTCAAGTGTTAATGTCGACCAGATTCATCTACTTTAATGGCTGCTTCACACGGACATTCTGTAGCTGTTAGTTTCTTGGTTAGTCAAAAATGTATTGACTCCATCGCAGGCTTGTGATAATGACAGCCGTTATGAGTCATTCTCAGAGAGGGACAGAACAAAACATCACTCACATGTCCCATGATTACCCCACCCACAATCCAACTCAATGTCTTTGAGAAGCAAACATTGTGTCACTACTGCTCTTTGACATAGAAGAACCTGAGAGACACATATGTGACAATGATACTTGTATTAAAGCCCAGCATTTAACACCACAGCGCTCTGTGGACTTGTAAGGACACAGAAAGATATGAAATTGTCCAAGTCCAAGTATGTGACAGGATGATTGATTCTCCCATATGTTGCCACCATATGACACTTTTGCATTATGATCTAAGACACGATTTAAGACACAAGAGCACCACAGGGCCCGTGCTTTGCCTCCTACACTTTTCCCCTTCTAACTTTATAACAGTCAAAAATGTTTTTAGGTTGTGGACAAGCATGCAGGTGAGCGAGAAATGCTGCAGGGCAGTCATGTCAGAGATAGATCAATAGACTGTTTCCTAAACAACAGGCTATAGAATACTAAATTCGTCATCTTACATCTGTTTCCTCTTGTCTATGACCATTTATTTAAACAAATAATTTTGAAAGCTCAACTTTCCATTGTCATATATTTGATTAAAAAGTTTGTGGTGTAACAAACATGGTTATGAAATGTATTAACTGGACAGAGGAATGCAATGCAAATCAAAACAGGCGTTGCCCACCTGTACTCTTTGCACGAGCAGCATGGCCTGGGAATCATTCTGGTCGGCTTCAAGGATGAGGTCTGTCAACTTGTGAATGATGACATCCAGTGGACCCTGATCCTCCAGGGGCTGGGTAAGATCCAGCTGAGGAGGAAGACAGAGAGCATTGGTTAACGATGAGTACGTTGGTTGGTCTGGCTTGTACATTACACTAGATTTAAGACGCAATCAAGTATGAGGGATGATGCTAAGTGTAACTTTAATTAGTGAAAATAATCAATAGGTCATTGGTATAGGTCAGGCATGGGCAAACTAAGGCATGAGGGCCTGATGCGGCCCGCCAGCCTCGTCCAAATTATATAATTTATTTGTATTATCGTTATACTTTTGTCTTTTATATGCAATGCTTGCAGTTTCTCAGTAGATGACACCAAAAAGGCCATAAGAAGTTTAGCATTTTAGGTTTTGTACAACAATTTTACCCGCTATTTATCTTAGTTTAATAAAAATTCAATCCTTCTACTCTTGACTCAGCCCTTGTGTAAAATTCTGGGACCCAATGTGGCCTGCGAGTCAAAAGGTTAGCCCACCTCTACCTTGGGATAGGTAGAAAATGTCTTTACTACTACCTTAAACAAAATGAGCTTTGTATATTTGATTCTAAAATCCTACTGGTCATTTTACATACCTGTTATCCTATTCTACTGTACTGAGAATAAGAACTAACCTATGAATAATATTTAATTTAACCGTTTCATAAACTTTACCACCTCAATTAAGTGTAAATGCAGGAAGTTCATAAGTTATCCAATAGGCTTTTTATGAGGTAACACTTCTCATGTGAGTGAGTGCTGATACAAACACAAGACAGACTGTTGAATTATAAAAAAGTTCATTTCAAAAGAGGGCTATAGTCTGAGGCAAGGAACAGAGGGAGTTAAGTAACGTTCAACTTCACCAAGAAGGAAAAAAAAATGTCCAGATTATAAAAGCTTATTGCTTAACGAGTGATGCCAAGATTAGATTTATTATAGGACTAACACGTATACCACACATATTCAACGAATGACATGTAAATAAATATTAGAACAATGACTCATTTGTGGGTAATTGAAAAAAAGAAGAAAAAAACAGCACAAACATGCCTACACTAAAGAATCTGCCATGACCATGCTGTTGCATAATGTAGTTGTACACCAACTCATAAGCTGTTCAGCAGATAGACATCACCTGATATTTACACACAAAGATAATATTCACCGACACCTGTTCAAATAAGCCAATGGCAGGAAAGAATGGTCGTCTTTGTGCTGTCCAGACAATACGCAATACCCTTTACTCACACGGGCGGGGATCGATGCAGGAACTGTGAACTGTCAGCAGAGCTCCAGGTGCTTTAGGGTGGGCCACAGGCAAACCCATTTCATTCCAGTTAATGATTTTGAGATGTCTGACAGATGGCTGACTGATTACCTCATTCTGAGAAAAAACAGTTTTGAGTGATTGACCCACTTTTATGAATGTAGGATTGATACCAGTTGATACAGCCTTGACTCAACCCTGATAACATTTTCTTAGAAATATATTTTCTGTTAAATGTAATCGGTAACAGAGTTAATATTTTTAATTATTTACTGTCAATGCAGTTTGTGAATCTGTGAATTAATCAATGATCTACCCAGTGAGAATGTCTGCATGGTGTAAACCCTAAACATTGAAAGCCAGGAGACATTACATACTTTTTTTGGTAATTTTACCAATCTTGACAAATTTACTACAAAATACTTGAAATTTCTAATAATTGTTAATTATAAGTTTACAAAATTGGTTATATTAACTTATTATATTTAGTAGAGGAGTAGAGGCATTTAGATAAGTAGAGGATATTTTTAAAGTTGTGACAAAATTAGAGTTTCTCACTGTAAAGTCTAAAGACAATTTAACATTTTCCAGCATTTTTGAGAGGTAACTTACAAGGGATGACAAGTACATCAAAGAATAAGATGGTCTGAGATGATTTGGGGCTGGATTTTATGACCATGGTAAAGCTGTCATTTATACCAACCAAGACTTGTACTATACATACAGTATATGTAGGTTTTACTATGAAAATCCCTTGTTTGGCAATTATCAGTGTCAAACAAACACATACAGTATGCACCCCAATGTTGATTAACATTAGGCTTTTGCTGAAAAAAAAAACCAAAAACAAACAACTGGTCATGTTGAATTGCCTAACAGATTGATTCCCATGATTGGGGTGTGAGTTTTTCTATGTCAAACAGAGATCCCCTGGAGAACGAATACAGGACCTGTTCCTCGGTATTTACTGTTAGACAACATTCCACATGATCCTACACAAACCCGTCTTTTTGTCGAAGCTGTAAGATATGCTCCTTTACACACCATTTCTCCTGCTTGTAGGAGCAGGTCTTACAAGAGTAACATGATTACACAAGCTACAAACCCATAATGAAACCAGGGTGGCTGAATGTTTTTAGTTTTTGGTTTCTTTTCCCCCCTGACTGACACATAAAAGCAGCATTTTTAAATCCAGAGTATGTATGCAAGGGTTTAGTAAACAAAGCTGTAAACAAGGCCAGTAAGTTGGTCTCCGTTTTACTATTCTGTCTTCAGTGCTAGACTGTCAGGATCATTCTTTACTTTGAAAAAAAAAACATTTTCTCAAACATGTCTTTCAGTTAAAACAGTGATTTGAATATTAAACTCTTATGATCTCATTCCATAAGGACTGATACCAAATCCAGTTTAGCTCATATTCAATCGTGTCCTCTCTTGCACATCAACTTCACCGGGGTTTCAGACCATACCAGAGGAGATCAGCAGCGTATATTCCATTGAAGCAACACTTTTAAACTCTTGTTTACATAACATTGCTTGGTCCCTCAACAAAAACAGAAACCTACATCATAGGGGTCACCACCCACTGGCAAAGACGCAACGTCAGAGACGAAGCTTTCCTCTCCCTCTGCGCCTGCAGTGACCTGGCTTTAAAGCTCGTCCAAAACCCCAGCAGTTTATTCACTGATGTCTCACTAAATGCTAAAAGCAGAAATGTCAGATGATGTCTTTGTGTTTCCCTGTGGGACATGGGACGAGCAGTGATAGTGATGGACAACACACATGGGGAAAAAATAAAGGTCAATATATTTTATGCTTTGATGTACTGCAGAATCAACTAATTCTGAGCTTTTCCTCTGGGAAATCTAAGAAGACAGAGTCTGAACTAAGAGTAAACACAAACCCTATAGTGGACTTGAGTTTGTGCTTCTTTTTCTCCTCAGCTTTTTCTGTGTACGTGACTCTGCTTTTTTTTTTTTGACTGTTTCATCCTGGCTGCTGTCAGCTGGATCACGTCTCACCTGGATTTGCTTTGTTGTCAGACTCACCCAGTACAGGAGAGTGTGTGTTGAGTGCAGGCGGAGGTGGTGAATGATTTATCATGTACGCCGTGTGGCACTTTACACCCTAGTGAAGGGGAAACACATGTCTTTGGAGATAAATTGAAGCTGCCATGACGTTTGTGAAAGGATTGGCCCGATAAGACTAAACATGAATATGAAGCAACACACTAGTTAGTCGGATAAAAAGACAAATCCAGTCAATAATACTAACCATACACACAATGTCAAACTGAGCAAGAAGGTTGGTCATTGAAGTAATGAGTTTTTCCTGTAATGTAGGAATGTGGGGAAATCTTCATGACAGGGATTTCTAAAGTGGTGCTGAACTCCTGTGGGTGCATATGCTGCCATGGGAATGTGCAAGATAAAAATGCATTTTCTTTTAATGGGAGTTTTCCCACATGAGAGGGATGCAAAAATACTTTGATCAAAATTAGAAAATTACACTATGATTATAAAATTTAGAATAATTATTTTTAAGATCACATGGAGGCCCTTGCTTTGGTCTATAGTCAATGTCTCAATGTCAATGTCTTTAATTGGTGTAGAGCTCCAGGGTTTAAGGCGGTCCCTTTCTTCCAGTGGACTAACTACCTAAAGGGTGGTTCAAGGGGGGCTCCTTTGGTGCAGTGACAATTCGGTGGCAGTCGTAGAAACTGTTACCACTGCAACCGGGTAATGGATATTTTCGTGAAAATGGATGGATGGATGGATGGATTGATTAATTACTTATAATTAAAATACATGTATACTAAACTGCCACATTGCTACTTCTGGGTGATTTTTTTCACTTGCTTTTGGTTTCTGTCATAAATTTCTCTTTGCTCCACCTCTTGCTCTCAGCTCTGATTAACTGTGAAGGCTAAGATTGTAGCAAATTACAAGAAAAAAAAGGGAAACTTCTGCCTTTAACAAGAAAGCTTGTACAACGGGTGGTTTATGGTGTCAGATAAGTTACATAATGGGATATGTCATGAACTACCCATCCCTCTTCATAGACTTATCCACGCCCGTATCGCAGGGGCAGCAGTCTACTTGTCTGCCAAATCACACTGCACACTACCAGCCCCTTATGAACCTCCCTTCATGCTGTGAGTCCACTGGTTTCAGCCAAGCTCCCTAACCTGGATTTGATCCTGCCCAACAGGTGAACCCTGGAGTTCTACACTAATGACAGAGATATTGACTCTGGGCCATAGCAATATAGTCATGAACTTGTTCAAACCAAATGTTCAAGCCTCCACAAGTCTGTTCAGATACTTGCAGCAGCCAAATAAAGAGAAGCAAGTATATAAAAAGTGAGAAAGAGAGCAAGCCTGAGCAAGAAGAAAAGACTGTTTTACTGTTATATGTGTTCATCTTAAAATTCAAGTGCACTCCTGAATTAATTATGTACACAGCTTAGATTAGACGAGATTGGACTCTAATAATCCCTAGGGAGTTCCCTTTGGGAATTTAAGGAATTGTAATACATGCAATACTTGATTCCAGGAATAGTCATAGAAACAGGTTTGCACAACTGTGCCTGGTAGGAGTAGAAATTTGTAAGTGTATTTTCAGGTGTAAGTGTATTTCCATTTCACTGTATTATTTAATACAGTTTAATTTGTTTGCCTCACAAGTACATTTTCCTTCAAATACAACACCTGCAATAAGGGTAATTTGGAGGTATACCTAGATATATGTGTATGATCTACTAAGATCGAGCAGGAATTACCTGATATTATTTTTTTTTACCCTGGTGTGCAGCCGTACTTCAGAATTTATAATTTGATGTTCAGAAACCCATCTCTTCACACATTCGTTCTTTGGTTCCTTGGTGAAGAAGATTCAAATGGCATTTCATGTAGTATGAATTCAACTGTTTTATTTTTTTTAAAAAAGACAATGGTGGAACCGGTTGTTTTTCCTCCGCTACATTTGGTTTGACTGATGAATATGTTTCAGTTATCCACTCTGAACTTCAATACTCTGTAAAAAACACTCCCACACATTTCTTCGTGCACTGACAGATTGATATGGTGTGCTGGAGAGTGGGTGAGATAGCATTGACACGCTGCAGGAAGGCACTCACATGATAAAGAATGATGACCTAATAATTTTCTTTGGACGTGCACTCAACAAACAGCCATTCAACGTGCTGATGCACTTCACTCAGAGTGAATATTGGTTTCCTCACAGCCGAGACTGGCGAGTTAACCTTATCTGACGCCATGACACAGACCGGCCCACAGAGCGAGCACAGGAAGGATGGTTTTTATGGAATCAGCCCTAAAGTTCATTACTGATAAAAAATAAGGCAGAAATCACATGGATGAGGAAACTGAGTAGCTGTAGGGAGTGCACAGGAACTGCATGTTCTTTTCCAAGTCTGTCACTTGTGTTAAGTAAAGAAAATAAGAAAAACAAAGATTGTTTCCTTTAGAGTTAGAAATATTACATAAACTGCCCAGGGCTGTCAAATTTATCATGCATCTGTTCACATATATCATCAGTACTACAAGTCCTCCAGATGGTCCAATTATTATGTTGCTCTACAAACAACACAAACATTATTAACAAATTATTAATTCAAGTGTGAGATGATTGTTTGACGTTTGTAAATTGCAACAGGAATTTAGAACATCACTGAACACAGTGCTCAGTGATGTTTAGTGACACACTGGGTGTCTGTTAACCCGGTATTGAAAAGATCAGATCTATAATATGAAACCAAATATTGAACTCAACTACTAAAACTGATCCAATCCATGTTTATAGCATAGTTTTTAATCATATATTTTTACAGTAAACAGTTAAAGTCATGGTCAGTTGTCATTGCTAATATTTATTCATCCTTGGTAGAGCAGACATTAGTTGATAACAGGGCATCAGTTGGTTTAAACCAGCCACAAGGTGCAAGGTTAAATAAGTAAACTGGCTGTGGGAGATAAAACTAGTGTTCCATTTGAGCTCAAGGGAAAAAAATGTTTTGACTGCCAACAACACAGAGAGACACTGTGAGCCCAGAGTCATGACAATACTTTTAAATGTAACAACATAAATGTCTTATGTCTAAATTCTAATTCAATCAGATGTTCTGCTCCCAATGTCAATAACAAAGGGGAAAAAATATTTCAGAAGAAAACCCTGAAAACTATGACTAAAAGCATCCTTATTTATGTTTTTGTCAAATTAATTAATTAAAAGAACTTTGAAACTTTGAGAGGTTTTTAAGAAAAACTGTGAACTACCAGTTTTATTGTATAGTCATCCCATGTTCTGACTCAACTCTTGCAACAGGAGAAGACGGCTTTGTACACAGACTTGTATAACAAGGCCAACACGTTACAAAGGCTGCTATTATGTTCACTTGTGATACGGTCATTACAGTGCGGGCACGGACTGGCATTGGGTAGATCCCAGGCTGTGGAACCGGAGTGAATGGATAAACGCCTCACTGTGTTGAGGGAAATTAACAGGTTTAAACTAACAAAACAACAGAGCTAAGATTTGAAAAAATTCTGCACTTACAACTTTCTGAACAGGTAAATCGACAATAAAGACACCAAGGACTGCAGTTGTGTTCAAGTTCTGGAGTGCACTCAGCAGATGGTCGGTAAAGATCTACTCTCTCCCCAGAGAATGCTAAAAGCACGGCCAGAAACAAAGCCATGCTTACTTTGGACTATTCCCACGACAGAGCTTTTTCTGGGGTGAGCCGATAAAGAGAGGAAAATAATAACCTCAAAGTGGGACAGGGGAAAAAAAAAAAAAAGACCCTCGTGTGAAGACAGGAGACAAGGATGGAATCATTTGCCTGTCAACTGCAGAAACCACTTTAAGTGAAAGGTTCTTTGCAGCGCTGAGCTCCCAGGACTTAGTGACAATTGTTAATGCAAGGCTGTACTCGGTCTGTCTTTTACGCATTTGTCTCAGACCATACTTTCCAGGGGCTTGCACATACACGAATATATATGCATTCCATTTAATCCACGGGTGTCTAACATACAGCATATGGCCCAAAACTGGGCTATTTGACTGTTCAACTTGGCCCACTTGATGAACTTTCAAAATCCAAAAATACCCAAACTTTGGACTGGCCTGGTCCACTAAATAGCTACTTGGGTTGTAAGCCTGTGAACCAAGACCCTTGGTTTAATCTTTACAAAAATTCACCGTTCTTTTGTCTGAGTTACATGACTATTACTATACAAACAGTATTTTGGTCTGCCCAACACTCGCACACAAAGTTATTTCAGATATCCAGTAGAATTGGGTGTTCTGGTAAGACTGTGATTGATAGTGTTTGGAGACTGAAAATACCAAATCTGAAAAGTCGACTCCTAAGGTTTGTAGGAGGCGGCACACTCACAGTAGTTTTTAGTTCAAATGAAGGCAGAAGAATGTACATGTGGTGTCTGATGTGGCTGCATCTCTACCACAAGAGTCAGAATGTGGACAAAAGACATAACACAAAAACAAGGGACAATGTTCTATGACGACAAGAGTTGAGAGTCAGATAGATAAACATCTTACCTGCACAACTTCTATTCCTCGTTTCCTGAAACAAAAGAGAAATAAATCAATAAATGACCAAAACATGTCAAGGATGGGTCACTTATTTTTAACAAATAATTCCAGTCTTGGATCAAACAAACACATGTACAAATCAATTATCCTTTGACAGTGAAAAATGGTAAAACTTTAATGAAACTGTGGGTTAATGCGCCATGAACCTAGATCAGAGTCTGGATCTCAATAATTAACAATCGCAGCATCAATATTCCCAGATAAGACATGATGGTGTTATTACATCCCAAATATCCGACACCTCTCCTGAGCAAAGAACACCACACAAATACTCTGATGAAAACAGGTTGCTTGGCAACTATCAGACCCAGTCTAAAGAGAACTGTATTATTTGCTGCCCCAATAGTGTGTTGCTTTTCCTTAGAATGCAACAAGTATGACCAGCAGGAGTGTGTTTGTCCTAATTTTGACACTCAATTGACATTTATTTATAGTTTCCTGCCTTAAAAATCCATGCCTTTAGGAATCTGAGATGTAAAAGCTGTTGTGTCCCTCATTCACTAGTCACACTGATATTCTGCCTTTACCAGATGAAGTGAAAGTCCTCTATAGCTGTGTTCCAACTTTTTTGCCACGGCCCGGTTAAATGCCTTGTTCTATTTTCACAGACTGGTCGTTAAGTTTTGGAGATAAATATCCGTTAATAATATGAAATTTCTTATGAAACATTATGAAATATTTTTTTACTTATAAAATCTTCCTACCTCAATTAACTGTGCATTGGCACAAGGACTTCTCAAGTGCACACAGCCTATAACTTTCTGCTACCAGACCGGTATCAAAAGTTAGAATCTTGTATCAATGACTTGTATCAATGAGACATTTTGAGTTTATTGTTTGTATTTGTATATTATACAAATACAAATTATTGTATTTGTTGTGTTGTCATCTTCACTGACAAAATATTTCCTCATCAAATATAGTTGCATTGTTGATGATGTAATCCTAGCCATTCTATCATTAAGTTCTTTTGTTGATATGACTATGGATCAAGTGTAAGTAATAGCCAGATGAGGCCAAAAGGAAACTCTGCAAAACTCAGCAATTCACTGTTCAATTTTCAGCATTTCTACACTAACAGAAGATATTCAGTGATATGATGGACTTTTTAAAGTCCGACCTAATTCTAACCAAATGCCGATCCTCTATTTCGTGGGAGGAGCACCATGTCCTTGGGTGTACAGCAACACCCGACTCTGTCTCATAATGAAAAAGGTTTCAACCCTCACCTCTACCAATGCCATTTACTGCCACAACCCAACCTTATCACTGACCTTAACAGACAGGCCTGTTGCACACAAAAAGTACAAATAAGGTTTTAGACTAAATAGTCAATAGCTTAAGAACTATTTATTCTGTGTGAATCCACATTTGTCATAACAAAACAAGGGTATGACAGTGTGTCCCAGAAGTAAAGAAGTAAGTACTTCTGGTGTTTTTCTGGTGTTACCAGTTTGGCAAGTTGCAACGAAAACCAGATAAACATTTGAAAGATTAATGGACAAAACAACCAACTCAACAAGTTGGGAGAGAATTTACAATGAGAGCTAAATCAGCCCTGCACTACCACCAACACAGCCTGTCAGGGGCAGTTGTTTTTGAGGTCCAGGCTCCATGGTAACAGCAGTGTGGCTATTTGGCGCTTCACAACAATGTGGATATTTAATACTGCAGCTGGAGTGTTTCATGTGGTGTCAATGGGGCCTTATGTTTAGTCCCATCTCAGACATGGTGAGTGCCAGCGCTCCTGTGTTGCTATTCAGTCAACAAAATGAAAAGGGATGAAGGTGTCGACCTAGTGCTAGAGCCGGCCACACACATGCAACTTTTTTAACAGGATTAACACACAAGAAGACAAAGGAACAAACTACCTTCAGCTCATGTTTTTTGAGCACATTTTTACCATAACATTTTTGACTCTTAGGTCATTTAGGAGTGGCTGGTAATCAAGGTGTCAGGGCAGGAAACTATTAGCATTATGTAAGACAAAGAACAGGTGAGGCAGTCCAACAGGGTGAGGTAGATTAACTTGTTCGGCTTGTTTTTTTTCAGTCCCCTCAATTCCTTTGACATAAATCAGAGCAAGTTTTCTTTAGGTGTTGGACTGAATTAAGTAACTAAGTGCAATATACAAGTTTTCACTGGGTTTTCACTGGGTTGATCGCATCACTGAGCAAAAACGGGCACAAAGGGGTCATTCAAAAAAATTAATCAGCATTGTTTTCTTCAGAAAGTTGATAGGATAAGGAGATAACATCATGCTTATCTGAATGACCCATTTTTTAAGGGGTGGAGCTGATGAATATACCTTGTAAAACGGTGTGGCAAGAACAACTAAACTTCAGATGCTCCACTCAGCAGGCAACATTTTTTAAGTCCAGCTGCACCAGACAAGGCGGCCTGTTTACTCAAGCAGCATGCGTGACTAGCGAGAAGAAACCTAATC
The DNA here is from genome assembly GCA_016785265.1 of Paraplagusia blochii. Classification (NCBI taxonomy): domain Eukaryota; kingdom Metazoa; phylum Chordata; class Actinopteri; order Pleuronectiformes; family Cynoglossidae; genus Paraplagusia; species Paraplagusia blochii. The sequence goes on along the minus strand of JAFBJS010005957.1, from coordinate 120,251 downwards.
AAGTTCAATTGTATCATAATATCAAATAATTTGTTTATCTTCGAATTTATAGCCAGGGAAAACAAACTTCTGCACATGTTTCTCTAGAGGAACCATTAAACATTAAACATTAAAACAATATTTTTAATTATTGGTTCAAAAATAAATAAAGTTGAGAAAAAATGGTGAGTTTAGATACAAGTAAAATATTGAGATGCCAATGGAACTCTTACAGTAACTTTTAAGTACATTTTTTAAACATATAAAAAAGAAAAAACTAAAGTGACCAAGTGATGAACCGTTAATCACGTTCACACAGTAAAGGCTAATTTACATTGGGCTTTGGATTTTATTTCTCAACATTATTGTCCAAAGGCACTAGATTAAGGTGCGTACCAGGTGCCTTATAATGAATAATACCTTATTCATATAAATACATACATCTATATTTGTAAATACATTGTACTATATGTTTAATGTATTGACCTTGTTTTATTTTATTATTTTAACTGCTCATGATCTACTTCAATTTCTTTTGTGATGGCAGATCCTGATTACAGTGACTGATTATCTTTTAGCTACATGAAAAGGAAGAAAAGGTAATTCATTTGAAAAAAGGGCCTTCTATATATATTGCAATCCTAATTCAGGTTTAGTGAAGCTTAGCTACTTGGTAATACAGAAAGCTAACCAGCACACGGAACAAAAACAAACATTATATGTAGTTAAACCATTCAAACAGAAATCAAAGTTGTCTGAAAACACATCACTTATAACCCTAACTGGTGTTATGGTGACGTATATATGACTAGAGTTACACTGTTGCTAACAGTATGTAGTGTCATCTTTCAGTATCTGTGTTCAGATGCATTCTCTTTAACAATCCAATAACACATATCAAATATATTAATTGTTTAAATACAGGCAGCAATGAATTAAAAGAAAGGGAACAAATAAATATATCTAGGGCGGATTGCGTTATGCCTAAATAAGTCACAGCTTGTGTGTAAGTGTAAAGGTGTGTTCTGGTATGATGTTTCTCACATTTACCCAAATACAGTGGAAAGAAAGTCCATGATGTTTGATTTTGTTGTAAATGAATGTGTCTTCTGACATGTGTAGACCAGAAAAAAAAAACAGTCAAAATCTGAGTTCTTCTGTAATCCTATGAAGGATTGCATTATATTCTATTGATTGTTGCAAGGGTTTGAAATCAATTCCGTGCTGTAGAAGTACACGCACTCAGAGTATACATCCTAGTACTCGCACTTTAGATGACATGCTTCAGTACACCAGTATAGGTAATAACACATATTGAAGCTGTCTATCCTGTCACACAGGAGCCTAATCAGCTACACACGGTACGACCTGCACACATTCCCTCCTTGAGCCATGTCTCAACAAGCACAAATAGAAGACATAAAAGACCAAACTATTTTGCTTCAAAGATCAAGTACAGGCCGCTATGGACACTGCAGGTATAAATATATAAAAAAGAACAATAATGAACAATATGAACAATATTTAAAATGTATACATAGAAAGAAAGAAAGCAGGACAAGGATTTTAGTTAAAACTTGAATGCTACGGGCATGACAATGTGAAAGAGAAAGTAGTTGTGAAAACTGCAAAAGGATCATTTCCTGTAAGAGGAGAAATGATCATTAGTCCTGCTTGTCATTGTCTGACATCTCACCTCTTAATTCCCAATGACATGAATTGTTAATGGTGCAGTCCCACTGCGTGGCTGCATGTCAAATACTGCTTTCTCACCAAGTGGAAATGTGAAAATATTTCAAATGTTTTGAATATTTCAATAAAAAAAAACTACTCCAACAATCCATCTTTGTGTTGATCATTTTGTTCTGGTTATTTAACCTTAGGATGTTTTAATGGTAGGAGTAGTAATTTTGTTAAAACAAACTATCAAAGACAATGAGTTTAATTGCAGGGTTGATTAATTATGTCACTGGTTTATCACACCATAAATAACACTACTGTACTGCCTTACCCTAGTAAATGCCTGACCCTAGTGTCCACTGGTGACAAGAGCCTGCCAAGTCAACAGGTGGTCATATTAACATGTCTGTAAAGCCTCAGCGGCCAAAGCATCGCTATCAGTTGCCATGCAAAGTAGTTTAATGACACTGCACTGAGCCGAGGAGTCAGAGTTTGTATTTGCACAATTATTGTTGGTTACATCATCTGACATTATGGTTCTTAGTATTGCGTAATACACAGTGCACACTATGAGTGTGAAAATTCAACAACAATTCCTCCAGCAATACATGGTTATAATAGACATAAAACAACTCTTACCACTTATTATTATTTTTATATATTTACTTTAGAATCGACAAATTATGTTTTATGTTACAGATGATACAACATGCAAGAGGCAGATATATTTCAGTATTGCCTCCTTCTGCAGTGCAATAACACAGACACTGGCAACAAGTGTCTGAATTAAATCAGGTAAGTACTTCGAGCTGACGTGTCAAACGTGAATATGTTCTGGCTTATTTCCTCTTGTATGATTGCCAAACGAATAGTTTAGAAGTTCAGGGTTGTGTCATAAGCGCCAGGTTCGGTATTTTACTAAGCTAGTAAGGAACAGATTAAATTGGACAACACTTATGTTCGATACTATAGCTCTCAATCAATATGTTATATAAATA
>JAFBJS010005957.1:48189-117582 GCA_016785265.1 Paraplagusia blochii | reverse complement strand
AATTGCACGCACGTGTCAATAAGCACGCTCCATTATATTAGGATACGTTGCAAGGTGCTGTGATTTTAGTTTTTAGTTTTAAATCCGCTACACAAACAACATTTCCATTTGACTTGGCCACGTACCTGCACAAATCGGCGAAGGCCTGGAAATTGAGCTTCTTCATCTTCTTCTCGCTGAGCCAGTAGCCGACTCTTCGGCCTTTTAGGAAAGTCTGCATCTCCACTTTGCTCCTGCTCCTACTCTGGAGTCAGACGGTACGAAGTGAGGGATCAACCTGGACACAGGGAACCGGGGACACCACCGCGTCACGTTTCAGTCTCACAGCGGCCGAACAAGGCAACGATTCACTGGGCGTTTGAAACAAAGGTTGTTTGTACAATAACACACATGTCCGCAGCAGCAGACTCCAAATATTCCACTAAACTCATCAGCTATTGACACACACTCTCATTGACTCTGACCACCTTAGCTCAACTGCTAACGCTAACAGGCTAGCTGAGCTGTGACAGTCTCTCGAGCTCAGCGATGTCATTCAATTAGGGAAGAGAAAGCGACCCTGCATATTAAACAGGCCACAGCTAAACAGTCCGACACATCGCTCTTACATTTGTCAAATGAGCCAAGGAAGAAGGGCGGCCAGCGGGGGCTCGCACAGCTAAGAGATGAAGCCAGTGACATGACTGCGAATACAGCTGGCAGCTAGACGCGGTGTGTTTTTGAGCTGAACTAACCTGTTAGTTTCAGCACAGTTCCCCTCCGTTAGAGCGTCCTCTTCACAAGCTAACTCTCATTGTTTCCCATTTCTGTCCGTGTGCTGGAGGGAGAGACGAAGTTTTCACACAGAGAATGGCAGAAAGACTGGTTCCTGGTGCCTCCTTTCACCTCCCTCACTCTCTCTCTCAGCCTCTGTCTCTGTCTCTGCCTCAGTCTCAGTCAGTAAGAGCTGAAGTGACTTGCACACACCCAGGCTCCGGGAGACTGGCGCTGCCTTTATGACCGCCTCGGAAAAACCAGTACTCCCACAATATTCCTACGTATACTCACTCAGGGCAAACAACAACTGGTGGAGAAAGAATTGTTTCAAGACAGCAACAATTCTGAACTAAAGATCTCGCCACGTTACTATTACATAAGAACTACGTATTCATAAAAATAAAATTCAATTGGCTGATATTGTTTTATTCATCATCATGGTCTCATTGGTTAATGAGCTTGTTTTCTTTTAGATAGGTGGCCAAATATTACCTTCTCTGAAGTTACACAGCCGGACTAAGACAACGGCCATTAATTGGTTGCATTTAGCTGTAAACAAACCAACACAAAGGAAATATATCATTGAAAAAGTAATAATTCTTACCACATTACAACATCAAAATAAAACTTTATCAAACGAAAAATTACTGGGCCATAAAAAGTGCTTATAATGTCAATGAATCAATATTTCATTCACTGTACACCTTATCTTAAACAACACACACACACATGCTTATCAAGTCTTGATAAAACAATAATACAGAAAGTCCAAGAAACAGGAATATACTGGTGTTGTCTGGTTTTATCGTTATAATTGTTAAACTCGTGTTTACCTGCTCTGTATTCCGAACTTGCTAGTTTGTTTGAAAAATCCATGAGTTATGCGATAAATGGAATTTAGTCTACATCTCATGTTCCCCTGATTTACTACCTGCCAAACAAATTATGTGCGACCTGATTATAATCTAAACTGCTGCATGAGCGCCTTCCCGTGGTCAGTAAATATTTTGCTCAAGCTTGGATTCTCAGCGGGCTTTAGACAACAACTACACAGTGGCGACGCCTACTGGGGGGTTGAATGTAACACATTCTTGTATTGACAGTATAAGGATAGACAGATTGCACAAAGCCACTAGTAACTCCTTAAACAATTACATGGACTAACTATTTTCCTCGTTGTTCCATTTTCGAAATATACAAACATTTTAAACTAGAATTATTCATAATAGGGAAATTATGATATATATTGATTTTTTGAATATGCATTAATATATTTGACAGGACTCATTGAGTTAATGTCAAATCTGTCTTATAATAAACATTTTTACATAGACAGTGACACCATCACCTTCAGAAAGAAGGGTTATATCTTATATATTGCCTTTTCCGTTTCAATATACACGCACTATAACTGTATGTGCAGTGAAATGCATGCTGTATGTACAGTATATCTATGTGTACATACATATGTAATGAATATAGATGGGCTGTGTGTGTATGTACTGTACATGGATAACCAATGTGCTGTATGGACATGTGATATATGTTTACAGTAAATATGTGTGTGTGTGCATGCACTTACAATGCATATCTGGGTGTTTACGTATGCTTATATATGTGCTAGGGAAGAAGCATAATGACAAAATACAGAATAACTAAACTCAGTAGTAGAGCACTTGCATTAAGAACAAGAATGATCACCAACTATCTATCTATCTATCTATCTATCTATCTATCTATCTATCTATCTATCTATCTATATATAGATATAGATATATAAAGGAATGTAAATATCTATTTCTATTTAGAAATATATATGTATTGAAGACAAGTAGATTATAGACTGACTGTCTACACAATGAATGCATAACTGAAAAACAAAACAACTACAAAACAAAAAGCACCACAGAAACAATAGACAGTGCTAGAGGCAGCAGGGAACATCATTTCAATTCCAGTTCTTCTCAGGGTAATCTACCAGGATACAGGGTGACTATTGCTGGGTAATTTTGTGGTGTTCTTTTAATCCCTACCGCTGTGAAAGTACTTATTAAGGTAGTAATGTATCATTAAGTTTGATTTGATTCACAGGAGATATTTTATTAATATTTAAATATCTAAACGATTGCGATTATAATGAATAGTGTTATGTTCATAGATTGACTTAAAGCTTAACTTTGTGTTTTTCGGGTTTATTTTAACCTTGCGTCTCGGCTTGTCGGACTTTTTGTACTTCGGACTGACTCTAATTCAGGTTATATATCTACTAACTCTAAAAAACTCGTATCTGGAGCTGTTTGTGATATAACAACAATATTCTTGTTCTAAAAATTCTGTGTGTATTTTACCTACTGTTTTCTACGACTACAGTAGATATATTTTTGTCTTTGATCAGCTTTAACGCAAAAGGGGCTCGATGTCGGTATATGTTTCACTGCTAGGCCCTACACGGTTCACTAGTTGTAAACTGTATCAGAACTTAACCTCCGCAGGTAAAATTTGGTAGATAAAAAGTAAAATTAATTGGGAGGGAATGTCTGTGTTTAGTTTAGTTATATGTTGGGCTATACAGTGAAAATAAAAAGAATAGAGCACAAAATGGAATATTCTTTGCCTTTTCAGGTTCTTCCCGCCGATCAATAACAACCAGCGTTGGCGTCACTTCCCCCACGTGGTTCTAGCGCAAATTCGCGCCCGGAACAGTCGTTTACCAACATTCTCGTCCTGCCGCTGACTGCCTTTGTGTACGGGTCACTCCTGTTGTTGGGTTATTTCTAACGAAATGGCAAAAAACGAAGCAAACACCAATAACGCTGAAACTTATGTCTGTGAAGAAGATCTGGAGGAAGCTCTGTGTGTGCTGCGAGGAAGTGACCCAGAAAACTGTTCATATTCGCGGGTAAGAAAACCGAAACCAGCCTGCAGATTACGCCTTATTTTAGTTCATTCTCTGTTTTATTACTAATGCAAATTATACATATGTAGATGTTATACGTACTGCGGTGTTTCTTATGGCTTATTATATTATTTTTCTCTATTTACTTTGGCGTAATAAGACTTGACTACACTTTTACATACTGTTACCACCGTAGCTTTTGGTTTTACTCGAGAAGTTAATATGAGGAGAACATGTTTTCGTTCATTATCTTACTGTGGCATTGATTTACATTGTAATGATATTGACGTTCATAAGAGTGTTCATTTTCCAATAACTTCAATGTTTAACTTTAATATTATTACGTAAATAGTTTGGATAAAATTTATAAATTGGGTTATTAGTCTTTTATAGAATAGCCTTTATTGTCCTTGTACAATGTACAACGAATTTTGAGCTGTAGGTGCTAATAAGTGATAATAATAATAATAATAATAATAGTGAGTGATAAATATACAGTAGCAGCCGTAAAAGTGGCACTGAGTTTGGATAATTGCACATTTACTTAAGAGAGATAAATAGTATAATATGTGTAAAGGTAAATTGATTGTTGTTGCAGGGCTATGTGAAGAGACAGGCTGTGTTTGCCTGCAACACTTGCACCCCCAGTGAAGCAGAGCCTGCTGGGATTTGTCTGGCGTGTGCCAATAAATGTCATGATGGACACGACATATTTGAGTTGTACACTAAAAGGTACTTAATATCTTTGTAATTATGTTTTATATTAGTATTTAATGAGTGGTATGGTCTTTGTATAATTTTTTTTTTTCCACTACAGAAACTTTCGCTGCGATTGTGGAAACGACAAATTTGGGGATTTTAAATGTCAGCTGAGTCCGGTGAGTTCTGCAGCTACATTTGTAGTCATATTGCATGCATTTGCTGATGATTGATGCCATTCTAGGACAAAGACCAAGAAAATGCCCAGAATCACTACAATCACAACTTCAGGGGCTTCTACTGCACATGTAACCAAAAATACCCAGATACAGAAAACCAGGTACCATCTTCCTCATGTCTGAACAGTAGAAAATTATTTGTTCAATATCAACTTCTCATTGTCTTCTTATCCAAATATTTATATATCTTACAGGATCAGGATGAGATGATTCAGTGTGTCATCTGTGAAGACTGGTTCCATAGCAGGGTGAGCATTTATTCAGCTTCTTCATCTGACAGAAAAACACCTCTGTCCTGATGCACAAATATCAGTTAGTCGGATTTTTTCTCCATCGCAGCATCTGGGCTGTCTTGTTGAAGACCCTGAAGACCTGCAGGAGATGGTATGTGAAGGCTGCATGAACAGGGCTCCCTTCTTGTGGACGTACGCTGCTCACTTTGCAGGTAACTGATCCTTCTGAGCTGTGTGTGGGTTAGCGTTGACACATATGACAACCAAACATTATATCTTTTCCCGTCAGTGCCCCCTGTGATCACAGTCCATCCCACTGAGGAGACAGAGGTTGAAGTTGAAGTTGTCGAAGCTGACGAGGAAGACGCCCGTGAATGTGTTCGCCATGAAGGCAAGGAACCGTCTGACAGTGTTGGCCACGTAAGCCATAAGGTAAGAGATCGGAATCCTCAACCATTAAATTAGGCAAGTTCAATTATTCATCTTTATTTTCAGCTGTTACCGAGTCTTGGACAGAAGTCTCCACAACTGCCACCCAAATCACACTGCACCATACTTTGAGCCTTCATTTGGGTGGTGAGCCCACTGGGGAGAACTCTAGTTTACCAGGGCAGTGGTGGCATAGTGGTTAGGAAAGTGGACTTGGGTCAGGCGGGTTTAAGGTTCAAGTCCATTAGCTACCAAGTTACACTGCTCCCTGAGCACTTATAGCTGCACACTGCTTACTTTAATGACATAATAATTGTTCAGGTCAAATGGTATCAAAATGAGGAGTAGTTTCTTTTCCCTTAAAATTACTTAAATATGTCTTTTTCTATTTGAATTGTTCTAAGCCTATATTGAAAGCCTTGAAATATATATTTTTATATGGGGCATTTTACATTTATGGTCATTTTTGTTGTAGAACAATATTTAGGCCATATATAAACAAAACAACAAATGGAAAGTGTTGAGATTGAGAAATATATATGTATATACGTACATGTTCAGTATGTTTGGACTATATCATAACGTCAACATATCACAAGCTTGGTGGGCTTTAACACCTTTCTCCACAAGATGGGGCTGGAGAGTAAACGGGGATATTATGTCCCAGACGGACGGTTTAAAACTATGTTCCCGTGCCTTCCTCTCCTTTGGGTAATTAGAGAAGAAATGACCCATGAGGCGCTGCCTCTTATGCTCTGCAGATGGCACCTCATGACGGCGTACAGTGAACTAGGGATTTTATCAGTGCTACTGTTGCTGAGATGTTTCCTGATCAGTTCTGCACTGATGGCTGCTTAGATTTTTCTCTCTAGTCCCAGGTGTTATTTCCTGTCCCATCTGTCAATTAAAGATAATAATTCACCCATATATTATGATTTACAGTGCACTCTTCCTATTTTTTGCATCTTAGGAGTCAGCAGAAGGACGACCCATTTGTAAACGGACACACGAGCAGATGACAGGTTGCGTTGGAAAGGCCCTAAGTAAAACTGGGGCCTGTAGGCTGAAGGAGCTGCAGAACCTCCCAGCACAGGAGCGGCTAAGGCAGGGAGCAGTGTTTTGGCCTGATAGTTGGCGTTCTAAGCTATGCACCTGCACAAACTGCAAGGTAGGTCACAAATAATAAGATTAAATTGTAAAATATTTGCTTTGGCAAATGTCAGCATTGTGCTACTGACCTGTTATCCATGTTGAACTTGATACCAGGGCATACAAACCTTATTTCCAGGAAAGTTGTATCACTAATTCCAGAATATGTGAAGTGACCATTTCTATCTGCCCTGATACCGAGATTTCTAAAAAAAAAATGTGTGTATGTTTAACCTAAACCCTTCTCTGTATCCACACGTCTATTCAAAGCGAGCTTATGTTGCTGCCGAAGTGCAGTTCCTCATGGATGAGTCCGACACCATGCTGTCCTATGAGAACAAAGGTTGGGCCGAACCGTTTGGGCAGCATCCCATTATGCTACTGACGAGCGCCATGGACCGGGTGCAGCAGTTGGAGGTCATTTATGGTGAGTGCGAGCAGCTCACAGTGACACACAACGTGAGGTCATGATGCAATCGTATCAAGTGGAATTTAACGGAGGGGTGATTGACGAGGTCTTATAAAATCACACACCGCATGTGTTCTTCCCTCAGGTTTTAACGAGCTGAAGTCGGCCATCAATGCGTTTGCAGATCAGTTTTCTGCTGAAGGAAAGGTAGGAAGTACATGTCCTGCTGCGGATTCAATCAAGCTTCTTGATTAGGAATATTCCATATCTGCAGTGAATTCTCTGGCTGCTGTTCTTTTCGTACAGTGTGTCTGATTGAGTCACTTTCTCTGTTTGCATCAGGTGATCACTGCTGAAGATGTGAATCAGCTGTTTGAAGAGCTATATGCCAAAAGACGCAAAACCAACACTGGGTACCAGTGAAGAAGAGGCCACTGATATGCTAGTTTTGGTGCTTCTCAAAAATGAATGTCCTTTGCAACGTGACACTTTGCCGTTTGTTGCTGCACCTTGTACTTGAACTTTTTTGCTTAAAGGAACTGGTTAATCCCTTCTGGTTTAAAATGCTGCCTTGAGATACTCTGACACAAGGTTTCTAAAAATGTTAAACATCTGCCAATTTGGTTGGTATTGCCTGAAACTAATAGTGATGTCTGTATTAATACAATACAGTTATCTTAAGAAATACTATGTGGGAATTGTACTTTACTCATGTGTATTTGGTTCATTCTGGGCTTAGGGCTGTGCATATCTCCTAAAGGCTTATTTTTTGCTAACTGTGGGTGAAAAGAAAACTGTCTGGACCAACCGCAATCCCAGAATTTTACGGGATACTTTTCTCAATTTGACCAAACACTGGTAGAGCGGCTCTGTAGGTGCAACACCCTTTGAACATGTACAGTATAAAGGCCTCAATAAATGTGACCACAAAAGTGAAAAGCAGCAAGACTTTCTGAACCTGTAAAACGGCCAACAGAATGCATTTATCTGGCCAATGGAAGAGAGTGCAAACAAACAGCTTTTACCCTCATGAGAATTAGTTCTGGGTGCACAAACAAGGTTTAAAGAATCCTTTAATATCAAACCAGTTTATTCTTTTAGGATGTCAAAGTTTACCACTGTTATGCACCCTTTCAGGCGACAGTAGAAAAATAGATTCAGTGAAACTAAATGCAACTCAATTACGATCTACAAACATGTTTTCTACAAGTACAATGTACCTGTTAGGATTCAACACAAGCAACCACACATTAAGGGTGTTTCTGTTTCCAAAATAAAGGTGCTAAAATAACACTGTACACAAAAAACGAGCTACATGAGATTTTAGAGAACTTTGATGCAGGCTGGTCAGCTGGTAGAAAAGAGCTTGCATAGACATCGAAGTCACTTCTCCAATAAGAGCCCGACCGCAGGCGGGGGAAGGCACTGACTTTTCTACAGCAAAGAGCAAAACGAGAGCATCGATCCAACTGAACATTGTCCTGGAAAATAAAATGACTACCTAACGCGAACATGGGGAAGCATCGCAAGTTTTGCATTTTTTCCTCATGAAGCAACCTACTGTAAAATTTTTCTGCTTGCTCGTGTCATTACTGCTAAGCAGAGACTAAATTTTCTCAGATCCTTTAAAGGTTTCTTTTACTTTTGAAGTTAAGAGAAATGGAAGGACGTTTGTACAAACATAGAACTCCAAAACCACCTACGACATTGAACAGACTTCTCTAAAAGTCTTAACATTTAGGAACGTGATGGATTCAGACCCAGTCATTTCATTGTATACCACACATTCTTAGAGAGAGATTGTGACAAAGACAGATACACAGTGTTGTTCACTACAGTAAAAAAAAGCTTTAACAAACACCAGAATATAGAAACCAATAAAAATTCATCAAAACATGATGGAGATCAATTCATTATATACAATTTACCATTGGAAATATGAGCCTGCAATTGCCAACCTCTCATCAATACAAGACCTTATTACTATTTATTTATAATTTTTTTTGTTTGATATTTATATTTGTTCTTTTTTCCCCCCATCTGCTACTGAACAGGCGGCTCCTACAGTGCAACATGTACGCGTATATGTGAGGTTGTGCGCCAGCTGCTGGTTGCCACTGACATTTTATGCATGGACTTGCAGGGTTTTGGAGCTACAGCTTATGCGGCACTTTAACAGTATATTTGACAGTACTCAATATGCTGGTCCACAATATTTTAAGGAGGAGGTTAGAGATGGTGTCTACATGCTTTCGTAAGTGTCTTCGTTGAATGAAAACCCGCTCTACTGCAAAGATCATGTGCAGTAAACAAACGTGTGGCGAGCAGAACAGTCAAATAAACCATTGAGAGGGGCTGTGATATGAGTGGATAAATGTGGTGAACAGCTGAATATTTCCAAGCTCTGGTTAAGGCTTTAAGATTAAATTACTTGCTGCTATTGAGATAAACAGAACAGGAAACTTGCAGACTGACCACTGCTCTGTGCTAACAAACAGACCTGACTGAAGATGGGAGTGTACAGTACTGAGATTGTCTAAACACCTGTGTGTATTAAAGTCATCCTCATGCACACAAACACACACACGCACAAAACACCTGCTCCAGCTGCAAACAAACACCACCGCCCATGACTGTCAGTTGCCATAGTACCCTTTTATTTTTTATTTCTACTGGCGGACTGATCCGTGTTCCTCGTGCTCCTTCCTGTCTTCAGCATAAAAAACAACCAAGCTCCTGCCTGGAAGCTAGTCACTGAAAGATTGTGGTAGCTAAAGCCTAACACAATTATCCGAGTGAATTTCTGGAGGATGACGAGCTCTGATGACCTACTTCCTGTCGGATCCAATTCCTGCTTTGTGTGACCAAGCCTAGACCAATTACTCAGCAGCCCTGCAGAACCATAGCCAGCAGGGGGAAAACTAGTCAGGTGCATTGATCAAGGCATGCTGCAGGAAGAAATGGAAACACAAGTCATGGGGAGGAAGGAGGACAGCCAGATGTGTATATATATATATATCATTTCATCACAATACTCTGTTCTGCACTAGGTGCTATTGTTTGTCTGTGTAAAATGAGATCTCCATGCAGCAGTCTTCCTATTCTATCCAGAAAATAATCAAGCGACAGAGCAGCTGATGAATGGAGTCTTTGTTCAACATAACTGAGCTGCATCTAGTGTTCCGACCTCATCCTCCAGGATTAACACACCTTCTTTACAATCACACTCCACAATCAGGACCATCCTAGTGTAGCCTGAGTCGTTCAGAGCAGACGTACACAGAGAATGTTATACACACTGTCAACCTATAGATCTTCCTTTTCCCATAACCTGACTGTGTGATTGATGGCACAGAGTGATAGAGGTAGGACAAAAGAACAGAGCCTATAAATAGCAAACCATCAACTACCCCTTTTTTCTGCCCCTGTCAAACACACATATTACACCCAGACACACACTAGGGCTTTGCAGCCCATTATGATGGACAAGCACAAATCCTTTTTTTTCCCTTTTTCCTAATTCAACCCCAGGTTCTTGGCTGGGGTTAAAGTGCAGATTTTTTATAGGGGTAGTCGGGTTTGCTGGGTGACCTGCGGTCTCTGGCAATCTCCTCACTGACACTGTTCCTGTGAGTCTGCTGGACGGGACCTGACGATTCTCCAGAGAGGACCATGTCCTCTGGTGCATCTCTGAGTCCCATGTGCCTCTCCTCATAACTGTCCATGTTATTACTGGGTGACCGTAAATGGCCCAAGCCGTGGGTGAGATCTGTCTCATTAGATCTCCCTCTTGAAATGTGCGCCATGCGAGGCTGAGCCACAGACGGACTGGCAAGTACTCCATCGTGTCTCTGAGATGTCATACTGAGCACATCGAGTCTCAGTGGGTCTGGTGGACCAGTCCGTCCCTGCAGGTGGGCCTGGGACTGAGAGTCTGAAATGTAAGGTGGCGGATAAGGGCTGGAGGGGGTGCAGCTGTGACTGTAGAGGTCTGGTCCAACAAAGGAGGGCAACGGGTGCGTAGATGTCGGCGTAGCAGGTCGGCAGGAGAAGTCATAAAGGTCAGGGAACTCGGCCTGAGCCTCCAGCTTAGGTTCAGGAGCGTGCCTCTTACAGGAATGCCCGTGACCTGGACCGTGGCTGTGGTTGTGACTGTGGCGGGCGGAAGGGCAGTGCCCGTGAGGCAGATGGTGACCTGAGGGCCCCATCGGGCTGTGAGGGCCGTCTCTGTCCATCTCCACCATGTGCTGCTCCCTCAGCGACATGACTGAAACCCCCAGTGCAATGTCAGGCATGAACTCCCTCATTACAGGCTCGAAGCCCATCTGAAACAGAGAGTACAATGTGTGATGTGAACTGACAAAGCAGCCGCGAAAAAGCAAACTAATGAGCAGGATGTGGAGAAATAAATTGCGGACAGGGACTTCAGGAAGTTGCACATACACTCACCGCTTGCTGATCAGAAAGCAAAGCTCGGCCCATGGCCTGTGGGTTGGTGCAGTCTGGGGGCTGGGGCCTGGGCACAGAGGAGGAGTACTCTGAGCTGCCATGCTTGGCAGCTGCATGGCGCTGGTTCAGGGTGCGGTTGCAGGGATAGGAAAAGGAACGGGTGGGGGTTGGCAGGGGAACACGGGGTCGCCAAGCGCCCTTAAGCTGCGCGTGGCTGGGTGTGGCAGGAGGATGGTAGGGAGGAGGTGGGGGAGGAAGAGGAGGGCGGAAGCCAGCTACTCCTTCCAGCTCTGTGAACATGCTATCCATGGCTGGGCTGCTGTTTACCCGACATCGACCCACCTGGCGCAGAGCCAGAATTGGACTCTCATCTCCAAACCGTTCATCAGGGAAAAACTTGTATGGGTTCTGAAGAAAACCACATCAGAGAATTAGGGCTTCAGCTGCACAGGCACAATTTTCCATAAAGTCAACTTCCTAAAATGTGATAAAAACTAAATGGTGCCGTTTGACTATGGACCAGGAGCTTTATATAACAGAAAAAAGGGCAGAGGAAATATTTATGTTAATGTCCCCTGTGTCTGATTAGATTGTAGCAGGTTTGGATATGACAAAATCCATGGGTGGTGGTTTGGTAATTTGTTGTTGAAAGAATTATTTGTCACTTTTACAACAATGACTCACACTGACATTTTGCACCTGGGCTTCTAAGTATGTAGGGAAATCCTTATCACCACAGTACACACTTAAAAAATGACTAAGAGGAAGTCATCCGTCAAATCTAGGCAAAAGTTAAATTAGCTTCATCTCCCAAGAACTCTTTGTAAAAATGATTAAAGTGTGGCTCAAATGGTCTGCCTGCACTCTTGGTTTGTCTATAATTAAAATGTCACTGATAAGAGGCAGCGGTGAGCTTTTAATCAACTGATTTCATTAGTGACACCTGAATAACCTTGAAAATTAAAAGAGAACAAAAGTAAGAAAAGCAAAAGATTGTTTTCAGATTGGAGTTAGTTTATGTTAATATAAAGAAGTTATAGAAGTATAACTTAGGTCAGTCTGTAAAAACACAAAGTCTTTTCAATGTCCTTTAGTTTCTGATAATTTGGTGCTAAAGGTCTTTAACTGATCTTTAATAAATATCTTTTCACACAATAAAAACAAAGTGTAGGATTTTGTCTGCATGCCTGTGCTGACAAAGGAAAACCATATTTTAAGATTTTCACAAGATTTATCTGACGGGGTTTGTTTAAGGCCTGTGTCAGCTGAATTCCTGAGGTCTGTCTGTGTCCTCAGCCTAACCCTCTTCTCCGATTATCCCAGAACAGACAGTTTCATCCCCCTCTGACCTCTGGGGAATGGATTTTCAGTTTTCTGCTAACCTGCAGTAACTCTGTGGCTCCATCTGCCAGACCAAACTCCCTCAGCACCCGCAGCTGCAGCTCGTAGCTGACCGTGGCTCCTTCGCCACAGTTGAGGGCGTACGCTCTCTGGACCTGCTCAGTGTGTCTCAGCTCCTGCAGCCTGCGGATCATGTCCTTCACCAAAGACAGTGGTGGCACTGAAAAAACACAGAGATACGGTAAAAAATGTTCTTAAGTTCTTATTTAGCGACACCTGATAATGGAGTTCAAGACTGGGTTATTGACTTCAACATTATTTTTGGATACTCCGGGAATTCAGAGCAAGCCATGGCCCAGAATCATGTTTCAGAATATTTGAGAAGTTTGGATGTGTTCTCATATTAGAACATTTCTCTTCACATTCTCTTACCTGGGATTTCATTGGCCACTACTGAGGGAGCTGTTGATGAGCTTCCTGCTATTTGCTGGTGGTTGATCATGTGACAGCATTGAGGCACTGCATTGTTGACCATGTAGAGTGTGTCTGGGACATTTGACATGCGCACTAATCGCAATCTCGCCATGTCCGCCTGCTCCACCATCATTTCACCAAGAACAGACTGAGGACAGGAAGACAGGAAGGGACATGTGAGACCAAAACCTCATTACAAATCTATCTCTGTATAACTCAAGGACATACAGAATGCCTGCAAATGGTTTGCACTTGATTGACACTTAATCTAGAAATGACTCAGTCTGGTCTGCCGAGGAATTCATAAATATTGATACGGGTCTGAAGTTATTAGGGAAAGTGTGTGAACAGACATAAAATCAAATTCAGTCAGAGTGACGACTGGTTCTGGTGATAGTGGTGCATATATATGGCAGGTAATTGGACTCGCAGAGTTACAAGCACTGTGACTCTCTCTGATTAGCCTGTCCCTACAGAACCTCTGCTCTGCTTTAATGACTCTTGTAAGAAACACAAATTAAACTCCTCTTTCTAGAGGCACCGTTTATCAACGTGAACGAGACTTGCCTTCGCTTCCTCCACGTAAGGAGTAAACAGACGGGGACGCACATAGATTCCAGCGTTCTTTTGCCGTAACCAGTCGTTGGCTTTCCCCCCCTCGGCAGTGGGAAGCATGTCCAAGGGAGGGGTGCTTATCAGACCCCGTTTTAACTGTGGGGGAAAGAAGGGGGAAATATTTGCATCAATGTTTTGGTTAATAATATAACTAATAAAAGGATATTTGTACGTACCGCATCAGTCAGAACGTCGCTGTTGTGTGGTAGGATGTGCTCGGTTCTGATGAAGGGCAGCAGGGGTGACAGGATCTCTTTTAGCTCCTCCACATCCAAGTCTCTCCTTTTTACTCCCCTCTTGTTTACACTGTGAGCTGTGCCGCTTAACAGGTTGGGCTCTGGGTAAACGAGGACAGGAAAAAGCCATTTGCAACCTATTTATAAATGTCTATGAGAATATTTATGCAACCGGGAGTAAACTTTTAATGCTTTTGAATCTGCATGCTTATTTTTTTAATAATCTTTATGAAGGTTCTATTTAGCAGATGGTTAAATCTAAATAAGGATTTTTTTTAGGAGGCGTTGTCTGAGCTATTGATTAGGTGAGCGTTACCAGCAATGTTGATTTAATTAATTTCTGCTAGGTTTATTTAGAGGTCATAGTTTATGGTCTACTCGCAACAGGTTTTGCGTACATCTAGAATGGGCCGATGAGTCAGTAGTTTCCTCAGAGCTATTAGGGAGGCTGCTCAGATGGTAATTACAGAGTGTATTATCTTACCCCTGTCTGCCATCCTCTTAATAAGCTGCTGCTCGCCCCACTTAACAACATACTTCAGGATGTCCTGTTCACTCGCCTGTGAATGAGACCAAGGTACAGACAAAAGGACAAATTTGTGAAATAGGACAAAGTCAAATATCATCAATAACTCAAATTGAATTAAATAAAATACAGCTAAAGAGAAAATACGGTGTGTTTACTCTGCCCCTGAACAGCCGGAGCCTGGAAGATTTATGTGAGCAGATGGACTTAAATACTTCCCCTAACCACATGGTAAGAAGTCCAGGTAGTTTGGCAGACGGATAACAGAACAGATTTGATCCGGGCTTCGAGTGCACATCTCTCCTTGGATTTAACTCAGAAGACCTTTGTGTGTGTGTCTTGCATTTTACCAATCAATCAGTTTAAAATAACTCAAGCAACCATTATTTAAATTGTGCAGCAGAAAATTACATAATTACTTGTACCTAAAAGATTGACAGGAGACATTTTGCTTGCTCACCTGCAGGTAGTCTGACTGAATTGCACTGAGGAGGTGCTCTTTGCTGAGCTCGTAGAGGACGTCTGAAGCGACCACCTGACTGAACTCTTCACAGAGGAAGTGCATGGCCTGCCTGTGGACCCACTTTGAACCATATGGCTGGGAGCTCCACTTTAAGATGGGGACAAGTGAATCCAGAGCCAGGCTTTCCAAAACAATGTCCTCGCAACCTGGAAATATAAATATATACATAAATCTTCAACAATATTTCATTTGAAAAGCAATATTGAACATTTAAAGTTATTTGCACTCAGCAGTGGTGCCCTAGTGGTTAAGGAAGTGGACTCTGGTCCGCAAGACTTTGGCTTTGAATCCAATAGCTGCCAGGTTGCCACTGACGTGCTCTGAGTATAGCACCATACGGACTGTGTCTTGGTTAGAAACAATGGTGCACTTTTTACCTATATATTTGTAAATAAGTTACGACAGTTTCTTTTTCTTTATTTGGCCGAGAATTTGGAGAGAATACCTACAAGCAATCCGGAAAAAAAATACTTCTGCAGGAGGCTAAGGCTGTACAGCTACATGTAGTGGATACTCATTTTGGCAGTACTGATGCTTTTGGCAAAATCAGATGTCCAGGAGCTATGCCATGGCCTTTGCAAATTACTCTTATTGTTAATTCCATCTGTTTTAGTTTAGAGAGCTCAGAGCACAATCTCTCACATTCTGTTCACCCTGAAAAGGAGTCAAAACCTACATAAAAACATCAAGAACAACAAGGCCACCTACGCTACAATTGTCTGGCTATACGTCATGTTACCATGGGTCAGAACAGACACTGGTTGGGTCTATCAAACACCCTTTATGCTTTGTTGATTCAGGTGCAAAAAAAAAAAAACCCAGGACATCCAACAATGATTTATCTGACGGTGGTATAACAGACATTTGTTCAGCAGAATCGTCAGTAGTTTCATGTTCATTGACTCACAGGATCAAACTGTAGTACTTCACATCCTCTCTAAACTGCATTTCCTCCAAAAATCTGAACACATACCAGAACAGCAGGCAGCAGTTTAACTCAGTAACACACCGACCCACAGAAATGCCTTTGATTCACTGATGTGTTTCAGTTACATGCTGCTGCCTCTTAAGCTTCAAAACATCACACACTAGACAGGGGAAACGTGCTTCTAGTGGGAATATTTGGCAAAGATGTAAATTTTTTTGTGTACTGCTTATTACTATACACCAAAACATAAAATAGAATTCCATCAGACTTAGATTTACCAGTAAGAGAGATACGGTTGTGATTATGTCTTGGAAAAACATCCCTTCAATCTACCCTTGATGAATAATATTTAACACAGGTTGGACATCTCTGAAGATAAAGCCAGACTAGGTGACGTCTAGACAAATTTGTTCTTCCTGACTTCCTCATTCCAGCCTATCCTGCATATCAGCCCCCGGTTGGGTCAGTAGCAACACTCCACTGGGAATCTCTTATCTTTTAACTAGAAGCACAAGCTGCTGTTCCTCCCCCAAACCACAGCTTTGAACAAACACTCTAGGAAATTGGACACCACACTTGTGTGTGTGTGATGACTCCAGGATGAAATGCTTTTACCATTGAATTGGGATTCTTTTATTCTTGGTCAAGCACAAAAAAATACATAACAATAATATAGACATGTATACAAGGTGATTTATACCAATGTATGAATTAGTTTGGTCCTTAATAACACAAAGGACACTCCCCAAGGGATGTCCATCCATCTGATTATTTTACCCTCCAGAGGGTGGCATTAGAAAAGCACTACTGAAATTCATAACAGAGACCTGCAGTGCTTTATGGAAAATCTGGATCATAGACATACACGGCTGATGGACTCTGACACTCTGACATTTAATCTGCTGTAAACAGACTAATAGATGGAAGGAATTAATTCTCGACACCTGCCTTTATCCTCCTTCCTCATCTGTCTTACTGAGAGTGCTTCAATGCTTAATTTTGTATTTTGGTGTCTTTCATAGACTGTTACTTTTTGTATATATTCCATTTTTGAAGGGTCTTGCTCAAGAACAAACCACTTTGTTCATGGAACTCTTGATCCAAGAATGTAAAAGATTGTGGCCCCCACAATTAAAGGATACAGCTTAGGAATAAGATAAGTCCTCTCCACAGGTGGTAAACCAAATTCGGTAGAACAACCAGCAAGAAGAAAATCAACATGGCAGCACAAACAAGTTAAGCTGATACTGTCTTTCTGGGACTACGGAGAACATATTCATCTTATCTTGCAGTCATTATTCCTAACCATGTGTTTATGGAACACAACCCCCAAAGACACTTCAAACACAAACTGCACCCGAATGTCTATAAACAAGCCTTTGACTGCAACAGAAATATATGAGGTATGTTCAAAGGTTCAGATTTTGGTTGACGCAGTTAAAATGAGATTATGGAACTGGAAGGTGCTTCAGAGAGAATTGGAGGAATAGATGGCATTTCTGTGCACGCACCAAAACCACACCAACTGGTAATCGTCACCGTGATGCACTTGAAAAATTAATAAGGCTTTTAATAGTGGTTTCCGTTCAAGTGAGATGGAGCCATAAAGGGATACAAGCGTTGAGATTTAATAAGAAGGAATGACAGAGAGACTAACTGCTCTATAAAAAACCTCCATGGTCTAATACACACAGCCAGGGGGCAGCAGTGGAGAAACATGCATGGGAAAGATGGAGGGACAGACAAGAGAGCGGTGGGATGGTGGGACGGTGGGGGTTTCCTTATGAATCCTCTGACATGAACCTTTTTGCTGCCTCCTAAAAATATATGGCTGCTACCAAAATCTCCCGAGACCCATTTTTGTTCTCTACATTAGACCCACGGATTACAGAAATATTCTACATGGTATTGTGTGCAGAGACTGACACAGAGAAATAAATAGGAGTGGAAGAGATATCTCAAAAATGGTAATAATAACAGGATGCTGCAGAAGAGAGGGAAAAGAATGGACTTGGATAAAACACCAGGTCAACCTCAAGCATCTCACCACATACCACACAGAGGTTTCATGGGAACTGTTTGGCAACACAGTGGGAGAGGGAGGAAAGGGGATAAAAATACCCTCCAGTAGGGGCTTGCTGGAGCGGGGGATGGGTGGGAGGAAAGAGGTGATGGTGTGTGGTGATGACACTATTTGCATCCTGGCAGGTCTGAGCTGGCAGACTGACCCCGACAATGACACGACAGCTTAGGGGCAGGAGGGATGTGGACGTGACGGGGTGTAAAACAGGCTGTGTACATTATATTATCACAGGGCTGTTCATATCACTGCAGTGCTTTTTAAAAAAGCCAATAAGACTCAAGTTATAGTTTTTAGTTCAACCAAACTAAACATGTATAAAGCAATGTTTAGAATCTATTTGGTCATTTTAGAAGACTTTTGGGAGGAATCCTCTATATTTGTAGTGTTAAGTCAACCTCTGGAGGCAGCCCTGTTGCCAGACTAAAATTTTAATACGCCCTGTAAAGCTTAAAGAATGGAGATTTTTTGTGATACTTTTTGCTATAAGCTTAACATAACTCATTCTTCTATATGAACTGAACATCATGTATTTCAGAGACACTGGAGCCAAAAGAAACAATAGTAGAGTTCACATGGGCACAGCTGTCTTATGCTGAACATAACTCAAACGCTTGCATTATTCACATGTATGCAAGAAACGAAGAGAGATAACTTTTCCCAACCAACCAACGTATTTTTTTATATTACTGAAAACAAAGATTGATGATTATTTTTATGGCCTTTATATATTTCAAAGAAAACTGCTGTTTCACAAATATAAAAACATTTATTTTAAAAAAAATATAGGTGTCCTAACTATATTCTTTATTCTCCTCACAGTTATTCATGTTATTGTTGCCGTATCAAGTGAGAGTCCATACAGAAGGCTGGATGAAATGGCCAAATAGTACGTAAACATAAACAATCTTTAAGGGGTAGGTGCTCTATCTTCTTTCGTATGTTTGATAAATTTATCTATTCTATTTTATCCTGCTTTATTTCCAAAAAACATATTGGGTTTGTTAAATAAAAACAAACAAACAATGTAGTCAGTGGATAAATGTAGTCTCCACATACATCGAAACACGAAGTGGCCTACCAACAATGTATTTGACAACACAAGAGTACACACATGGTGTCCTCAATTTTTTTCCTTTTTTTGGTGTGTAAGAACAACCAGCGTTTATATTGTTGGAAACATCACAGTTAAGATTATGCTGCAACTCACCAGGCGATGCTTAAACATAATGCAGGCGATATCACTTATCGTTTAATAATTAACCTATTATTGTTCCTTCAGCTTTATGAAATTTAAGATTGTAACAGAATCGCTGTCATAGAACCTCCACCTCTATTCATATCCCGAAAGGTGGTTGAAAGACAATGGGGTTTTACTTTTTTTCTGGGATCTTTTCTTCAGATGTAGTAAAAACAGAACTCTGCATGAGGTGGGGTGACAATGAGAGAGTCTTGTGTCAAATAATATAAAAAAAACATTTAGAAAAAATGGCAGTGGTGGAAAAAAGCCGGAGCTTCAGAGTAAAAGAAGGCCAGTGGCATGGCAGATGACCAGAGCTGAGGTGCTGACAGAAGCTCAGAGGCACTGCATCTATCACACGGTAAGATGTCTGGTCTGGAGATACATGCATCTCATCAGCCTGTATCCAACATTTCTATGGTCAATATGCTGACATGTGGATAATGTAGGTCATAAACACAGATGTAAATTTTAACACGGTGGGAGACACATATAATCTCAATGTTTCAAAGTGCAAAGGCCTGCCATTTATTAGAGATTTACCCACATTGGTGCCGGCGAGGAATTTCCCTGTATTTTGTCACTATTTCCCTTATACATGCAAAGGTGAGAGGATACTTCAGGGTTTTACTGAAAGTGAATTACTTTTAATTGTGACAACACCCTTCTGAAACGATATAGACTTCTTTAACCCAGGGTTGTTGGTGCCTCCCAGTGGGCTAACCATCAGTTGATGCAGTGTATTGTGATTTGGGTGGCGTTCAGGGATGGCCGCATCCTTGGTAAACTTGGCTGCCCAGACTGCTGCCCCTGGTTTCCAACCATTTTGTTCAGACGTCTTACTGGTGTCGGTAATTTCCATCCAACCATTTTCACACCCTTTACTTGTTATCAGGTCGCAGGGCCAGCATTCTCCATGACTGCCACCCAAATCACATTGCACCATACCAGGCACTCATCTGTCACCTGAGCCCGCTGGAAGCCAACACCCCCTGACCAGGAATTTCAACTTGCCTAGAAGTGTACCCTGGAGTTCCATACCACTGACAGAGACAGTGACTCTAAGCCAAAGTGAAGGCTGTGTTGCTGGGTTACATTTTGTAAATGAAGGTATCCATGACTTACCTTGTGCCAACATGCTGAACTCCAAAAACAAAGCGATATGGTACAGCTCCATGGCCTCCTCGGTACGTGTGCTGGCTCCACGGCCTCCTGAAACCAGAGCCTGCACCTCACCCAGGCTGCTTGCCGAGGGGCTGCTCCGGAGCACCAAGCCCAGCTCCACGACATCTGTGTACATGCAGTGAAGAATAACCTGTACGTATTTCCGTGGTATGATGGACTCGTCCAGCACAATGCGGGTGGGTGTCTGCAAAGTGCGCTCAGTCATTTCCTCTCCAGTGCGAATGCGTCTCTGCAAAAGGTTTCTGAAGAAAGGGGAGCGTGCTGAGAGGACTGCCTTGTGTGCCCTGAGGTCCTCATCTGGGGTCATGGGTGCACCACTGCCTGCTGGCCCCACTGCCCCCACTGCGCCCGCTGTGCCTACTGTTGGTGCAGCAGCTCCAGCTCCTCTTTCATTACAGCTCTCTATCATCTCAGAGTCGGTGGAGAAGCTGAGCAGAGCGTCATAATAACACATGTAGTCAAATAAGCCCTTCATATCTGCCTCCAGAGAGTTGGGGGTTCCAAACTCCTCGCTGAGTCGCACCAGTACATCCACATTCTGAAGCCTTGAATCCTCTGCACCCCCAACACCAAACTCCCCTGTGTACAAGTAGTGAAGCAGGGCAGAGAACATTGGCACGTCAATGCCTGCTGTCTCCACGTCCATAAGGACCTCTGCTCCATAGCCAGGGGAAGAAGACAGCAGAGTCTTAAAAAATGGACAGCGGGCAGCCAAGATGGCCCGGTGAGCTGGGAAGCAGGTGCCTTGGAAGATGAGATCAACGTCTGTGCAGTACTTGTGCTGGTAGAGGGCAGCAAGATCTCGCTGCAAGTTAGGGGCTTCGGCACGTGCCAGGCTAGCCTGGAAGCTCAATTCCTTGAGGGCTGCTGTCCCCTCATACTCCTCCACCAGGGCTTTCATGTCACGGACATCCCATCCTGACAGAAGCTCTCTCATTTGTCGCGCATGATCTGCTGAGCGGCTGGACTTCCTCCTTTTGATGAACCTTCTTTTGAGGGTCGCTAGACCAAGGCTCTTCTTTTTCCTGTCTGTGGGACGCTCATGGCCATGCTCAAGGCTGTACAGCTTAGACTCCCAGCCATAGCCCTGCTGAGAGTAGGATGAGGGCCCTGAAATAATAAAAAAAATGTATCTTGTTAGCTCCACATAATTTAACAAATATAGCAAAGAATCAGTCACAAAGTATGATCGCTTTTTTTTTTTTTTTACTTTTCCACCCAGAATTAACATTTTTTATTTTTTTTTCTGATGAGACGTGTGATTTCATAACTTCTTCACCACTTTACTCTTGAGGCCAGACTACAGGAAACTCTATCTGTCTCCTGCACCCCTGTGGTATGGCCAGCTCTGTCAGGCCAAGAACACATTGGATCTGGCTCTACATCTGGATCTGGTTCAAAAGTAGAAAAAAAAAACACAGGAGCCCTTTGTTTTCTTTTGGGCCACTAAGAACCAATTAGCTCATAAAAGAGGTTGTCCCGTTTCACCCTTCTCAATGAACTTGAGTCCATTCACATACTTGGGTTCCATTAATTACACTGAATCACAGTCTTTGGCGTGAGAGATGGCATTCATGTGTCAGAGGGGGTTTGCCAAGGAGATCCTCTTTGCCTACCCTTCTCTCAGTATCTAGCAGTGCGACCTAAATAGTAATTATTCAACACTATGAATCATCTCAGAACCAAGCAACCGTTGCTCAAAGCAATCCTCCAGGGCAACATGAGCTAGGAGGTTGATTTGTTACCCTCAATACAGTAAACGCTCAGACCCAAGGTCTATTTAAAAAAATGAAAAGAAGAGTTTTGTTGAAAACTCATTCACCTATAAAGTTTTACTAACCCTCTTGCCGGTGGGGGCTACAGGGATCTATTTGTTGACTTAAACCAGGAAGAGGGTAATCACAGGATTAGAACACGTATAAAATATGTTCTGTAACATGTTCCCCAGCAGAGCGGTATGAAGCCTTTCATCTCCAAAAGCTATTAAAAATTCTTTCCCGCTATTAGATGCACATTATGCTATGAATGAAGCAAGGTTTATGTGACACACAAGACATTTGTCCAGTTTTGAGCAGCTATAAAATGTGCAGCCGGTCTAAGAAGCAGCTGAGAAACTGAAGCACTAAGGTCAAACCAAGGTCTTTTCATTTAATAAGACCTGAAATGTCAGATAGAAATATTATAGCTGCAATAGGCCCTAATGCTGACGCCACTCCATGTATTTCTGAACCAGCCTGGACAAAAGCCTAGAAATACTAGATTTCAATAAAAACATGATACGATTCTAAAGATTGGCTCAGGGAACACAAAACTGCCTCCACTAAGTTTTCTTCTTGTCCATACAGAAGAGTCTATTTTATTTTTTTTTAAGACAACTCACAATTATATATTGGGGCTTCAGCTAACTAAAAGAAACAAAAGCATTTGCTTATTAATTTAATAAAAAAAAGATTTTTGACTCAAATAACCAAATACCGTTCCCTACACCGGGGGGCTGCAACCCGTGGCTCCGGAGCCACATGTGGCTCTTTCATCCTTCTGCTGAAATATAATTATTAATTTGAAAACAATAGTAAACTTGTAACATTAAAATCCTTTTTAATATTTTTATCGCCCAAAACAGGGGTTGACAACCCGAGGATCAGGAGATAGCGACCTTTCTTTTCGCCCTTTTGCTGCAAAAATACAATTATTTTCCCGAGCCACAACAAGCATAATTGTATTTATTAAATGCATGTATTTAATAAAGGTTTATTATTGTGCGCAGTGGTTCAGAAGAAGTTCCATTCACTCAGTTTTGAAGTGAGGATGTGAAAACGTCCGTGAGGAGGGCGGAGTGATTTCACGATACGCGCAGTCGTCGAGCGTGCATACAGAGACTGTCGAACCGAGCGCTCTTCCCCATTCCCATCATCATAGCAAAGGAGGGAAGAGCAGGCAGGGGGTTCAGTATTATTACCTTTAATTTCTTTTCAGCACGGAACAAATGTCTGATCGTCTGTATTGTCTGTAATGTGTCCTAATGGCATGACTCAGCACTATGAACAGACTGAGAAAACTGCAGTAGTTGATTGTCATATTTATAATCCCGTTGACTTTAAGTTTTTATTTATATTTATTACTTGAGTTCAACATTTGTGTCTAACAGCAGGTTTAGAAATGGGATTGTGTCACTACAGTGAAATCTGGTCATAAAAGAACAAAGATGACATTCAGATAAAAACTCACATCAATCTGATCTCAACAATAAGGTCATCTGTCCTTTACACTGACACTGAGATTTGTCAGGTAACCATGTTGCAAAAAAAACAAAAAAAAAACAAAACACTATAGTTGTTTATATAAAGGGTAAAGGTAAAAATATATATAAAGGTAAAGGTAACAAAAACATATACTGTGTTATCTTCATTTTAGATACCAAAAAATATTTGCAGCTCCCAGTGTTTTCTTTTACTGTACATGGAAACAATTGGCTCTTTGGGTGTAAAAGGTTTGCCGACCGCTGCCCTACACAGTATCTGTAAAATTAGCGGTCAGTGGAATAATCAATTGTCAATTCTATCATGCAGGGCTGTAGAATAATATTGCCTCTCCATAAACGTCTCTCTATAAAATACAACTAGTTCAAAACGCAGGAGCCCGTATCATTACAAAGACCCCTCCCCACCATCATATCACCCCTGTCCTAAAGCATCTCCACTGGCTCCCAGTTAAATATCGACTCAATTACAAACTTCTCCTGTTCACTTACATGGCCTTCCACAATCTTAACCCCCCTACACTTATTTTCATGTGTTTCTATGCCTTGTTATTATGATTATCTTATTTTATACCTCTGTAACATATCCTTGAGTGACCTATAAGGCGTTTATAAATAAATTTTACTATTATTATAACTATATTTACAGTATTGCAAAATAAAATATCCAAATATTGCAGTGTATCAACATTTTCCAAACCACTCTTACACTGTTGTTGCAATTGTTAGGTGCTTAAAAAAAACCCAGACATACCTATAAATGTCTGTTGTGCCTGTCCATTCCCCCCAGAGCGTGGGGAGCATGAGTGTGGATAGCTGGATCCATTGGCACCCATCCTCACTTCTCTTCACTTGCTATCTGGGGGTCCCCCCTCTTGCTGAGTCATTCTGCTCAGACAGCGTAGTCCTCTCAGTCTTCAGTGGTAGGTCAGGCACAGATCTGCTGAGGCATCTTCACAGCCTCAGGCCCAGCATGTCATACCTGGAGCTGAAATGAGAATAAGAATAGTATGAGACAGGCTGTGCTGTTTTGGTATCTGATTGCTTGTCTAATGTTTCTGCTTAACATTGCACTGGATTACATTATGATGAACTGGGACAGTTTGGATACTGCCGCAGATTAAGACCCGTCGGTTGATGCCCCCACATTTGAGGACATCAAATGTTAAAGCCAATTCCAGGTGTATTTACATTTATAATATATCACATATCAGATCAAACTATAGATTGTGGCATTCAGAAATAGTAGAGATTTCCGAACGTTTGAAGGCTAAAAAAAGAAAAAAACTTGTTGAAAACTGTTTCCACGTTGCTATCTTTAATCTTAGACTTCCTCTGCTCGGCCCTCAGGAAATTCTGACTGGCAGTTCACAACAAATCTGATGCAGATGTTCTCAGAGGAAAAGCCATGTGGCATCTTAGTTTTTCACTAATTTCTATACTCTGCATTTGTACATATGTATGTATATCACACAGTGTAAAAATGGACTGTGACTGTGTATTCAAAAGTCTGGGCCCAAGGGCTGATTAATTCAAATCAAAAGGTCAAGAAGCTCAGAATTTCCACCCTCATTAAATTTCTGTTTAAAGCTTATCCCCAAGCTATATTTTTAGACTGCATATCTTATGTGATACCACTGTGGAAGGTCTTTAACACAGTATTTCTTAAGATACCTGATGTATTGTGGAGACTCAAATTATCTTACTTGCTTTTAGATATAACAACAACTTCATGGCCAAAAAGGTCCCAGGTGACCAAGTGTTGAATTGTCTTTATTTTCTACATTTAACATTTCTGGAACTCTCAACACCTCTTATAATTCTGATTTCAGTTTTTTTGACTCATATTTTTTAAATTTCTCATTCATTTGACATTTTGTGTTTTATTGTGTTAATCTATGACAGTTTACACTGTGTCTTTGAGCTGTTTTTGTGATGAAAAGGTAAATTGGTGAATCCAACATGTTATAACAGCAAGTATATAGTTTTATTCGGGGCACCCTTTACTTTAACTCCAACACTGGTAATCTAACATCATGTATACAAGTTATATTTTTTTCCCCTTACTTGACTGCTGAATGAAAAAAATAAGCACTTTCTAAACAGAGCTCTCTGTAAAGCACTATGTTACAGTATAGCTGCACAAACAAGCCCCTTAGATATAAATAGTAAATGTATACATTTTCCACACCACAATGACTGTTCTTATCATTTCTAAGCCACTTAACAGCACAGGTCAATTTACATAAATAGGCCTTTCAATGGATGCTGTGAAGGCACTCACGGATGCAACTATTCCCCCACTTTTACATTTTTGTTTTTATGTAAAACCAGACAGAAAATGTAGTGTGATGGGAGAT
The DNA here is from genome assembly GCA_016785265.1 of Paraplagusia blochii. Taxonomy (NCBI): domain Eukaryota; kingdom Metazoa; phylum Chordata; class Actinopteri; order Pleuronectiformes; family Cynoglossidae; genus Paraplagusia; species Paraplagusia blochii. Next base: position 91,556 of record JAFBJS010005957.1, on the reverse strand, counting down.
CTGTTTTATCTCAGGGAGCTTTTTTCAATGTCTAACATACTCATAAATTATTGTGTCTCTCCCTATACAGCAGGACTATACAGCCCCCCGAGGGTTCAGTGGAAAACCACAGCCTTTTAGTCCATACAAAATACTGTCACCAGGCAATGTCACAGTGAAGCAGACCAGTTGACTGCTGAGTGACATTCATGTCAATAGACTGCTGTGGCCTATTCTTCAAAAGTAATGCATAAGTACAAATTAGAAAAATTAATTTGATTATGTAGAAGAGGAAGCCCCGTGGATTCATAAAGTGCACACTGCTTGCAAGTGCAGGAGGTCCTCATCAGCAGCAGTAGCAGCAGCAGCAGAATCAATGAGCATCAAATGAACAAAATGCCGACCTCAGATTGAAGGACTTCCTGAGCTTGTTGGACCAATTGAACCAAATTCGACTGCAGCTGCACTGCACATTTCTACAAGCACAATTTAGGACATCGTTTTCCAAAAGAGCTGGCTCTAACTGTTCAATAAGAACAAAAAGGGGACTCTACCCTAATCTCTGATCCTGGGATATTGGGTCATTTCGATGTAGGAGAATAAGTGGGAGGTTCTGTAGAGGAGTGCAGCAGCACACATGTAGAGGGCGGGAGGGAAACGCTGACCGGACTGGACTATGTGTCCCTAATGAGAGGTGACAGGACACACTCCCTGCCCCCACTAATATCTCCCCCTTTCTCTTTCAGCACATGTGGACACTTTACGTCAGGGGCCTGTGATGTTATATTTAATTCAAATTAACCACAGAAAGCAGTTTAAAGACACATGAGATGAGCCACCCCCCAGAACATAAGCATACAAAAAATGAATGGCCATGGCACACAACGAGGACTAATGTATTATTCAAATGACAGTCAGGGCATTCCATCAATCTTTCATGTGGATTTCCTCATCACGACTCAACAAAAGCAATGAGGAAGGTCTGCTGATTCCCACTGCAGTCACCTACCCTGAGGATCTGAGTCGTTTAAAGCAAAATGGAATTGATGTTAAGGTGTGGCGTTAAATTACAGCAACCCTGTCTCAGGTGTAGAATGTTCAGAAAGTACATGTACTATTGGGAAAGCGCTTACTGTGAGAAAATTCCTGAAGAATCAGAAACAGATACTGCAGACACATCTCCTACTACTGAGGATCTGAGTTTAACACCAAAAACAGAGCGGAAAACTAAAGTCTTTAACTTTGTTGACATTTTAACTGTGTTAAAAGAAGACACACCACAAGGTTACTAGCACACAAACACAAATGGACTTTGCCAATGCACGAAAAAGTCTGTACTAAATATGAAACAGTGGGCATGGATATTAAAAAGAATAAATTTAGACAATCTATTCACCACAATATTCCAGTGTTGATTAGTTATCACTAGGCAGTCAATCTTTAAAAGGCATTCTTTTTTATAAATAAGTAGAATATTAAAGGGACAGAACTGTTATCTTTTATTGAGTGAGTATTTCTGCATTGTTACCTGAACAAAAATCAAAAGTGTTACACCACTGTAATTCTTCATTACAGTGTAAATCATGGAGTTTTTCGGAGAATACTATGATATAATGTAATAACAAACTCTTTGGTACGTCTTACAAATCCTATTTTGTGATGATGTCATTTAGATCTCCTGACAGTCGCCTATGTTTGGCCAAATGATGTAATCATCAGATGATGAGTCTTTACTCAGCACATTTCATTATCTGGTCTGAATGAGAGGGCAGTAACAGAGGACACACTTAGATTACAGTGCATCACTGTTACAGTCGTCAATACAAAATAACAAAGCAGCTACTAGTATTGTTTACACCTCAAGTTAAATTTGGATTTTCTTTTTTTGTCCAGTCATACTGTATGCCCAAACAAACACTGACAACTCTTTTCCCTTTGCCTTGGCAAATAACCCATCACTGTAGTGTTGTCCAGGGAGCAGTGTGGGGGGGACCATGCTCAGGGCACCTCAGATTGGCGGTAGGGGGATTCGAACCTGGTACCGTTTCCTTAACCACTAGGCCACAAACTGCCTCAAAGTTGTATGTTATGCTATTAAAATAATCTGTTGAAAGCTCTTGTCAATGAACCATGAAAGACAAATTGAACTTGTGTTTTATTAATGAAGCTGTTCAGATAGTTCAGGTAGTTCAGTACGACTGTTTGACTCTTTAGATATGTGATACAGTCTTGTGCTCTGTAAGAGGGTCTTGTCAAGTCAAGCTAAAGTGAGCCAGAAAGCAAGACCTTTCAGAAAGAGTCACCTCAGAGGTATTGATGTGTCTGCACACGTCCTTCTGCAGGATGCACAAATGGAAGACAGACTGCAATTGGAACAACAAAAAAAGTGACCTGGCTGAAAATAATAATTACACTGTTTATACCAGCAAAAGAGCTCAGTATTTAGAGGGAGGTTAGGCTGTTTATTCCCTTTGTGTTTCCACAAACCAGGCCATTCAGTTTAATGGCGTATAATGTCATTGGGCTAATTACCAGTAGCAACACAAGAAAAAGAGGAATTAAAACAGACTGGAAATAGTGAAAAGACAGAGGCAGACAGAGGAAACAGAAGCAGCCACAATGATGACACATGGTGGGCTCTGGATAAAACCTTGTCCAACAGCAATACGAACCCTGATGCTGCATATTTGACATTTTATGAGCCATCACATTGTCAGCTGATTGCACTATTGAGGGCACAATTCTCAAACAGTGACTACAGCAATATCAAATGGGGAGAAAAAACATCTAAATTTTCCTGAGATAGAAGTAAAGACGTGGTGCCAAATTCTTGAGTGTTTGTCACTTCACAATACCCCAGGTGACAAGGACTCAATGGATGAATGCAATTCTAAGATTGTGCTGGCAAATAATTCTTAACAGGGCCATCTTTTTTTTTCACAGAAAGAACGCTAAGTGAGCCCACACTAATGACTACACAAACACGACCTGGCAGTCAATCTGCACAGAATGAATGGCAACTCAGGACAGAAACCAGTGCCTATTTAAATGAGATGTCAATGCTCCTTGTTGAGTTCTCCATCCAGCTGGCCAGAGTAAACAGCAGGCAGGCCAAAGTCCAGCTCATTCAGTTATTCTACAGCAAGTTCTTGCATGCCAGTCATGGACTTCTGAGCATGGAGCTTCAATAATTACATGTCATTAAAAGGCCCTGCTGCACTGACACAAATTCTTAACCTGGTTAAATGAGAAAGTTAAGTTTTGCAGAGACTTCACATGACCAAGCAAAGGAAATGATGGCCTACATGAGAAAATATCCTGTCTCCTAAACACATGAAGAATAATGAACACATTTCTAGGATAATCCTAATTTAGTATAGTGTTGCAAATGTCTGCAGTGATGTTGCCCTGTCTTTTTTCACAGCTGGCCAGGGTGCTACGTCAATGTTTATCAAAGACAAACAGACCCAGTATGTGTGATAACGTCTCAGTTCCAAGGTGCAACTGTTATTTCCTTGTCTCCTGACCTCAACAATAGGATTTGATTTACATGTAATCAATGTGTCAGCAGACTCTACTCAAACTTATAGATGAGGACAATTTGTTCACAACACCTCCACCACGGGAGGATTCGACATAACACATGCAAAACATTGCAAGGATGAGAGGTTTTAGTTTTGATTCAATAATAGAATTTACAGTACAGTTACATAAATATAAAAACAAAAGGTTATTAACCACAACAGTGGGTCCTTTTAAATCTTTTTTATGACACAGAATTTGAGGCCTGAGGTTTCAGATGTTGCAAAGTTGTGATTTAAAGTTTTGCACTGCATCAAAATCTTTTTTTTTTTTTTTTTTTTACAGTTGTTTGTTTGCCAATGTTTTGCTTTTATACCCAGATATATTCTTATGTGTAATAACATGACAAATAGCTGATTCCGCAGATTAAGCCGCCACTCAAGTTTCTACGATATTTAACTAATGCTACATTTTAGCACCTTATAAGCCACGTTCTTTGCTCTTCTGGGTCAGAAAAAAATGTTTGATATGAAAACTGTCAAGGACTCTGTCATGTCTTAATTCTGTGTTAAAGAAATATACACTGTTAGAACCTTGTGCACACACAGATAATGTTATATTATTAAAAATTAAGAATCTTCAACAACACTGACACCTCATTTTTAATTAGTATTCTATATAAGTGGATTTTAAGACCCAGAAAACAGCCATAAAGCTGGATGGAGTTGATGACAGACAGTTCTGCTACCATAGCAAATCCTATCAACAACTATCTGACACAGATGCACGTAACAGCAACACGTTGGCTGGGAAAAAAAGAAATCACGTCCACACTTAACTTTTCCGGTGACCTAAGCTCACCAACAGCAGAGAAGAGAATAGAATGACCACAAATCCATCATTTTTCAGTGGCTTTTGTTAGCCTGCCGTTAACGCGCAGCTATTGTTGGTGTTCGGGGCTATTGGAGGTGGGCTATCTACCGCTGCACAGCGGAAAAACACGAATAAAAGTGCTCAGGAGGTGAAAAGCGAGCGCACACTTAGACTTTGCTGGTAAAATATAAAGGTGAATAGTATTGTGAAAAGATTTGGCTGCAGCCTCGTAGGAAGAGTCCTATTCACCCCAGCCCTGTAATTAGTAGCATATCCAGAGAGGCTAGTGGAGGCTACGGCTCCTTCCTCCGCTCCGTCGCTTTGACTTCGGCTCTTCGCAAACAGCTATTTTACTCAGATCAGCCTGTGGTGCAAGTGTTAAAAATAAAGCGGGTTATGTGTGTTTACCGAAGGGTGCGGAGCTCCGAGGGCATCTGTTCTCTTCGTTTGAGCCCGCAGTCTAGTCCGTACTCCGACTCAAGTTGTCCCTGGCAGAGGCAGAAAAAACGCAGCTCAACACCTTCTTTTTCCAACTCTGCTCATTACGCACGGTTCGACGTCAACATCCAAATCCGAAGCCGAACGGAACCCGCAGCACATACATCCACTTTTCGCTGAATTTTCCTAGCATTTAACACGAGGAAAAACTAAACAAAACCCGTTTTACACTCTCGATTCGGTTCGGTATTTCCCCCATAGTAGCACAACGCCTTGTTGGGTGGTTGTTATGGCCTATCCCAACCAACGCTACACACTGCAAGCTGACCAAAAACGAAACATACAACATCAAGTTGGGATTTTCAAAATAAAAGCGTTTTGCGTCTGCCAAGAAAGTGCGTACTAAAACAGACCTGCGCAAACTAATGCCCGGGGACGTTGTAAAAAACACCCTTAACCATTAAAAAAAATAATATAATCGATTATTGCTGTTGTGCTAACATTTTCCCCGTACGTATTTATTAGTTAGTTGTAAGTAGTTACAGTAAACAAATAAACAAACAAAAGAATTGTGCCTTTTAATCCCGTAAAACTGCCACATGTCAAAATGTTATTTCACATGATTACTCTACGTATGAAAACTCTAAACATATTGATCTGTAACACATATTGATCTTAAATACAGAATACACTTTATTTAATATAATTGTACGGTATTTACTATAAGGAATGTCGGGCCTTTAAGTTTACAACGCAGTAACCGCAACATTACTTTATTTCCGTGGTTTTTGGTAACTTGATGAGCGTTCATCGCTTTGCGCCTACTGGTCAAGAGGCCTGTCTGTAACCCGAGTATGGTCCTCTATAGTGTTATCTGTTAGTGCCCTCTAGCGACGCGTTTGAGGCAGGGCCCATGTAGTACAGTGTTTTGGGAATTTCAGCATACAATGGTGTTTTCTTGCTAAGTGTTTAAAATAAATAGTTAAAATTCCTTTTTTGTTTTCATAAACTTAATGTTCGGCCAAAACAGAATCTTTTTTTTTCAAATATCACTAGCATAGAAATGACTGCTGACGAAATGTACAGTATGTATGTATATATATATATATATATATATATATATATATGAGTGGTCAGGATAGAGAATGTACAGTTCTATAATACGCATAGCATTCAACAAAATAATGTTGTTTAGGCTTCTGTTGGTGAATAGCATTACTGTAAGACATTTTTTAACAGAGCATTTTTTTTCCTAGAGGGGGCGACATAATACATGAAATATAATCCCTTTAACAATTTAGTGAATTTCTATTTGAAACAGTTGGTGAGGTCATAACAATTATCACGAAAAAAAGAGAACCCAGTGTCATTGTTCAAATTGGCAAAAACAAACAAATAAATGAAATTTCCGCATTACTTTTTTACTATTATTTGACTGATGTGATGAGGTAGCTCAGCAAAGCGGGAAGAAACACAACACAAATCACTGTGAATTCTCTAGACAAATATTACAAGAAGCTGAGGTAATTCATGAATGAAAGGGGGGTGTTTAATTTTTATTATTGTTGGTTTATGACTTGTTTTAATTAAATATTTCCCTTCATTTTCCAAATGGGTACTCCCAAGACAATGATAAAGTTTAATCTAATCTAATCAAATCTAATCTAGATCCAATTAACATTAACATTTTTAATCCTGTTCAGCTGCACAATAGCATTAACAAATGGTATGTTGTTTTGTATTTATAAATATATTTATATATATTTAAACTAAACTCAGAGTTAATGTATTATTGTCATTATTATTGTCAATAAAGTAGTTTGACTCCCAATATAAGTTGATATTAGAAATGACCCTATCTCTAGCATTGGCTAAAATACAGTCTCAAACTTACAGAGCTGATAGCATGCTTTGGACTCATATCAGCTGTTACTTTAACGAACTTGAACTTTTTTTTTTTTCAAAACTACTGTTTTCCTGCTTTCTTCAAAACACTTCCTTGGCCTCAATGAACTGCATCAGATAAATGAGTCAATTTTTAATTTTATTGTTCCTAAGGTACCTGATGAATAATGTATTATATTTCTTAGCACTATGATCAAACTAATCAATATATTCATTGCTGTTGAACATTGTGCTCTTAACTAAACTGTGGTTAACTCCAATCTACAGTATCAGATTGTTGGTTCTGATAAGGTCTTGGTCAGTGGCCTGTGTTTACATGAGGCCCTTGGGAAGTAACTCCTCCCATAAGCAGTGATGAAAATCCAAACACCACTGTCTGGATTTCTTCTCCTCACAGACAGAGACTGGAGCTGAGGTGAAAAAGACACAACAATGTTCTCTGTTCTCAAGGCTGCAGCACTGAACAGGTCACTGGTGGTGAAGACCCTTAAGCAGAACCAAAGCTTAAGCATCTCGAGCAAACCATCAAAGGAAGTCATTGGACTGGGGGTAGGCATATTATTTTTCTAGGAGCTTTTTTTGCAAATGTTTAATAACTATTTACACCATTGTGCTGATTGTGTATTTCACAGTGGAGCTTGAGAGCAAGGCATTTTCTATAGGCATTGCTGATCAGATTTTCTAAGAAAGTTACACAGTTTTTTTGTATTTACATAAAAAATATATTGACTATTATTTTAATTGTATTGATTAAATCAATATTTTGTATTGGTGTGAACCTAGCTATAAGATCACATCAAAGTCTGGTTTACAATCAAGCTCAGTTCAAGTTCATGCTCACCAAGCATAACAAGTTGTCAAATTATTACAAATATTCCCAATATCAGAGAAAAATGCTCTTCCAAATAAATGAACCATATTTAATGAAAGATAAGTATTTCTCCAATATTAAAAAAACATATTAATATGCAAAATCATTATATTTTAATTCAAGATAGGGATGTATGTTAGATTAGTGTTTGTCAATCTTGGGGAGTCAGAGTGCCAGCAGAACAGCAGGGATGTTTTATTCATTTCTTCTCCATAAGCTGGTGGAAGTTCAGCTCACTGAAAGCAGATCTAATGATGAAAATGAAACGTTGTATACATTGTTTATGCTTCTACAAAGCTGAAAATCTGTCCCCTGGGATGTGAACAGGCAATTTTACAAAGCTTAACCCAGGCTAAGAACACCAGAGTGAAGTGGGACGGAGGGAATAACGCCGTAGTAAGATCTGAACGTTGACTGAGGTCTGTGTCACCTGATGAGTCAGGACATTTGGTCACTGTGGTGGGAGCAGAATATGATCCTACCTGTGGCTGAAGACAGGAGAGGTTATTGGGAGATCTTATTATGTCTTTATGTCTCTATTCTCACTTTGTCTTCTAACAGCACACCATCTTTGCCCTATGTGTGTTTGCTGTAACTCTCCTGGTTCCAGCAGGATGGATTCTCCATCACATCCCAGAATACCGTCAGAGAGCCCGTTAACAGCTTGGACTTCAGCAAGAGATTTGCTTCTCGATGACTGCAACATCTCAAACGATGGAATACATTATGAGAAATAAAATGTTTGTCACATTTGAAGCTTACACAAAGATATTTATAAAAAAAATCAACAAATTACATTTGGTTTCCATATATTACGTTTTTGTGTGTGTTCTTGTAGATTTTGTTGAACCTGATCCCTCTTAGAGTCAAGCCCTGCAGTAAACTCCATACAAGGAAATCATTACATTAGGACATCAGTGTGCCAATTGCTTATAACACATTTAAACACATGTTTAAATGTGTTATAAGCCAGTAATAATGGAACAAAACACCTTCGTCAAAGCGTTTTGTTCCATCATTTTAATCCAATACATCATATTTAATCATTCTCGGGTCACCTTAGTCCCAGACTCTTCATTGGCCTGTGGCCATGTGGCCTAAAATCATTTTTTTCCTATTTTTTTGTATGCCAATTTCCTTTTTAACACCCAGAAATTTTAGATGTAAATAAAAAGTTTCATTGTCATCAAGGTATTCGTTGAGTAGAATATTATAATTTTATCTCAATTATTCACCAACCTGAAGTTTTTTCTTCAATCTCAAAGTCCTTCTGTTTTTCGTGTCATAGATGAAGGTATGAGTGCAGTTAAATATACATCAGTATATATTGACTTGGTCATCTATTTTTTATGAAACCTTTAAACTCCAAAATCATCTATTACTTCTTAATCTCACAAATATCCCTCCTGATACATTTCTTCCTGCTAACCCTAAATGTTAGAACAAAAATGAATTATTAAACACTTATAAAGGCTTAGATATGCTTGAGGGTTGACAAGGATGGACAGGATCAGGAATGAGGTGATCAGAGGGACAACACAGACAGGAAGGTTTGAAGAAAAACCTAGATTGAGATGATGTTCAGAGGAGCGACAGTGGATACATTGATAGAAAAATGATCCTAGAGATGGAGCTACCAGGTAGGAGACAAAGAGGAGATTTATGGATGCAGTGAGAGAGGAGATGGAGGTGGTGGGAGTTAGAATAGAAGATACAGAGGTCAGGGGGAGATGGACATTGTTAACTCACCAGGGCAACCCTTGACATAGAAACAAGGTGAAAGGAAAAGAAAAAGGCCTAAAATATTGAACAATATTTACAAACAATGGGGAATATTCACTGATTCAATGATTCAAATACACACACAAATAAGGAAAACGTATCTAAACCTAATTTTCTTGTTGTTTATAACAATATAAGAACCATCTGTTGCACTTCCAGCCTTGTCCACGCTGCTCTGAGAAAATAGAAATAATATCTGTGCACTTGATGAAGGGACACCCAGGTGATCTGTTACTGTTAGTTCTTCTGACAGGTCAGCTGTAGGACTGATGGGTTTGTCGGCATTTTTGAATGACAAATTCTCAGAGCCGGACTATTCCATTTGGAAAGGTATGCGGTGAGACGTGGTTGACACCATTATCCCCGACTCTGGAGGAGGAATTATTATCCCAATAATAAAAAATGAGCAGACCAACACCACTGCTACCGGGTTAATTACACTCAAATCCCAATAACAAAGGCTGCGCACCGCAGCCGGGAAGCTCCACAGTGCGTTAACCCTGAGCTCAGAGTGGTACAATCACACCCAGCCTCGGCTGCAAGGAGACTCCCATCACTTTTCACCACTGAGGCACAGGCAGAACCGGCGACAGAGGAGACGGAGGTGGAGAAAAGACACCAAAACAACTGACGCTCTGGGCTTTACGTTCCCTCAAGTGTCTGCAAGATGTCCACGAAGGCAGAGCAGTGTGAGTACGACTGTGTCTGTGATTGTCCCAGTCTCAGTGTCTTGTCCTAGGGAGTGTCTGAAAACTGGAGAACGTGGCATTTGCGTTAATCAAGGGGAAGGAGCGGATGCTGAGGGGGAGCTGTCCTTGGTGATGAAACCGCGGCAGGTTGCAACACGTACCCGCTCGGTCTCACTGCAGAGGCTGCAGGGCTCTGTCCCCGTAGACAGAGACCCACCGACCACGTCCCCGTGTCGGGTTCTGGAAAATGAGATGAAACCCGTTTAGTGAACGGTCGAGGCTGTTTTTGATTCATTTCCTGAATTGATTGACGTGGCCGAGGGTGTTACAGCTCAAGGTCGAGTCGACAGGATCTTCTGTTAGCGAACAACATGGTGGCATTAGGCTGATCAATACTGTGGTTTGATCAGGCAGAGTCTTGAAGGCTGAAGATGAGGTTCCCTTCCCTCACGTCCTCGCAGATTTGTTCTTGAACAGGTGGAACATGCAGCCCACCCTCTCACTCAGCTCAGCCTTGTCTCGCTTTGACCGCGAGGGTAAATAGAAAAGGGACAAAACTTTCAAAAGCTATCTCTGAATCAAGACATCAGAGCAGGGATTCTAATTAGTATTCGTCCTGCGTGTCCATGTGAGCCCCACGTGATCCGGAATGAGGTCAACAGGTAAGGTGGGCACGGTCCATCTGTGTGTTTACATCAGCCTACAGTTTCTAGGAAACCAGTGGACCCGTCTTCTTCTTTTGGCTGCTCCTTTTAGAAGAGAACATCTGCCTCCATCGCACCCTAACCCCTGCTCCACTATTACACCAACCGTCCTCTGTCTTCCTTCAGTACATACAGAGGGTTTCACTGTCTCCAAACCTGCCACCCTTGAACCCATCTGTCTCTCTGACGGCACACCCAATCCCTATTTTGCTGGCTCGTCTTTCACAACTTCTTCTCCCACCTTACATTAGCTGTTGGCAGTAGTGGCGTAGTGGTTAGGGAACTGAACAGGGATCCGGAGGGTTCCAGGTTCCACTGAGGTTAAACACATTTATTGTGTGTAGTGGTGATTGTATCACAGTGAAGAGGAGTTTGCTTTACGTAAGTTCTTTCATTCATTCATCTTCATCCTCTTATCCGTTACTAAGTCACACTGCACCATACTGGGAGTCTTCCTGTGGGTGGTGGGCCCACTGGAAGTTCTATGGCTTAGCAAGGTGCTATGTGAGTTACTTCTAAATATAAAATATGAAAGAACTACTGTGTATTCCAAATGTGGAAAAACTCTTGACTTTCAGGCCAATATTTGGTCCAGATAAGGAGCAGAAAGATGAAGAAAAAATTTTTTGTGAACAAACATAAATGTAAAATGCATAAAAGCTTCCCTATTCCTACCTGCTTATCTTCAAGTTGCAGGGGAAACGGTCTCCACGACTGCCACCCAAGTCACATTGCACCACAGTATACCGTTATGTTGGTGACTGCAAGCCAGCTGCCCTAACCAGGATAAGAACTTGTCCAGGAGGTGAATCCTGTAGTTTAATCCTGGAATCCTGGACATCAATGACAGAGATATTGACTCTGGAAAAGTAAGGAAAGGAAAGCAAACTCTTGTCATTGTGACAATGCTTTCTGGCCCAAAGCGAAGGCCATGATGTTATAAATACAAAATGTGCTGAGTTTGCTAAGCCGTTCAGTTTTGGCATTAGCTCACGGCGTGCAACAAACTGTGGAACCCAAAGGTTTAAGTTAGAATGTCAGACGAATGTGTGTGTGGATGCAGGAAGTTTAAACACATTATTTTCTTGCATACTGCATACGATTTTACTGAGATCAGATTATTTCCATCCATCCATCCATTTTCATCAGCTTATCCAGAGCCGGGTCGCAGGGGCAACATTCGGAGGAGGGATACCCAAACTTCCCTCTCCTTAGACACTTCCTCAAGCTCGTCTGGGGGGATCCCAAGGCGTTCCCAGGCCAGCCAGGCAACATAAGAATATCAAAAGAATCAAAAGAATAACAAATTCAGCACCTAGCTATATGAGTTCAAATTAATAAAATTAAAACTAAATTGCATAGAAAATACTAACATGTTTTAGTAAAAAAATATAAAACCAAAACATATTATAAATAAATGAATACATAGCATGCAGCTTGTGGTTTAGGAAGCAGACTTAGGGACAAGACCTAGGTTCTAATCCATCAGCTGCCAGGTTCTGATGGGTTGGGTTCACCATCCCGACCCACATAACTTCCAGTGGACTCACCACCCACTGGAAGGCTCACGATATGAAGCAGTGTGATTTGGGTGGTGCCAGCTGCCCCTGAAAATAATTTCATTACATTATAATGCACCTTTATCCAGCCTGTATAGATAAATGCAAAGTTTCCTTTATTAATGATCTTATTCTGTTTCTTATTTTTGTCCAGTCTCCTCCAAGATACGATACCTGCAGGAGTATCACAGGCCAGGCGTTCCCAGGCCAGCCAGGCAACATAGCTGACATCAGATTATTTATTTATTATTATTTATTTTTTTACATGGAAAAATATAAGTAAGAAAGATGGACTGTTGAGACTTAAAATTAAACAAAACAACAAGTATTTTTTTTTATTAGTATTAACAAGTATTTGTTAATGACACAAACTAAAATGTTCATTGTAATGGAAGGAAAGACGTCCAGTAGATTCTCACCCTGCAACACATTCAACTTGCTGTTGATGAAACACCATTACTTTTAGCTGAGCCCTAAATCTGGATTCAGGTCAACAACCAAAAGCATCACAACCTTTCTGGACCACAGTATAACCTACTTACTCAGAAAATGTCATTACATTTAGTCCTTTTCTGTTTGAGTTGCTTAGAGACAAGCAGCTGTGACAAATCTGGACAAAGGCACAACCTCCTCAGCGTGGATAAAAATAAACTCAACTCAGAACTCAAGACGTTGAGTTCTCTTAAGAAACCAGCGTGTGGACGATTGTTTCTTTTGCAGCTCAGTCTCGGATCACACTTGACCAGAAGTCACAGATGGGATTTTATTTCTGGGATCAACAGGTCAGGGACAGGAAGCTGAATAACACAGAAACTATTTAAAGTCATATTAAAGTGGAAAACAGCAGCAGCAACAACAACAACAACAACAGCTACATTAGACCTTAGACAAACCAGAGGAGGCGCTGTAACATGTAATGATAGAAACTCATGGTGTATCTTGATAATATTTCTTGAGGAATATCATAGCCCCCTCTCATGTTCAACCCTGACCACATTTTCCCAGTTTATCTTGGGACTTGAACTGTCAACCTTTTTATACACAATCTTGTTTCAGTGAGCAATAGGTTAGCGCCTCCCTCAGGGCTTCATGTGACCTCACTGCTGTACCAAAAGGTCACCTGGTGGAGGCCAGAGAGCCATGGGAAAACCGACTCTTTGTTTAACTTGATGATTGGATCATCTTTGTACCAACAGTGTTTCTTGGGTGTCAGGATCAGGATGTGGAGCCAACAAACAGCCTCAGACAGATACGCTGTACAGCAGATTTTTAACACTGTGTTTATTGAAGTTTTTAACAAAAACAATATGTCTTTAAAAATACTATCAACATACAAACCAAAAAAAGCTTCCATCAAAACATTAACAAATTCAGCACCTAGATATATGACTTAACATAAATAAAATTAAAACTAAATTGCATAGAAAATACTAACATGTTTTAGTAAAAAAATATAAAACCAAAACATATTATAAATAAATGAATACATAGCATGCAGCGGTGTCCTTGTGGTTTAGGAAGCAGACTAAGACACAAGACCTAGGATCTAATCCATCAGCTGCCAGGTTCTGATTGGTCGGGTTCATCATCCCGACCCACATAACTTCCAGTGGACTCACCCCCCACTGGAAGGCTCACAATATGAAGCAGTGTGATTTGGGTGGTGCCAGCTCCCCCTGAAAATAATTTCATTACATTATAACACACCTTTATCCAGCCTGTATAGATATATACAACGTTTCCTTTATTAATGACCTCATTCTGTTTCTTATTTTTGTCCAGTCTCCTCCAAGATACGATACCTGCAGGAGTATCACAACCGTGTACAGCACAATATTTACCCTGTGCCGTCGGGAACAGACATCGCAAACACCCTGAAGTACTTTTCCCAGACCCTGCTCAGGTAAGTACCCTGCTCTGGAGCTAACAGGTAAAATACAGACTCAGATACAGAATCAGACAAGTTCACTTCCACTAGATAGTTTTCCCCACACCTAATAAATAGTATGTAGTGAGACTAAGAGGACAAGTGCAACTATGTCTTTCCAGATTTGAGGCTACAGTGTTGAGGGTGGGGTGGTGATAAAACAGCGGCAGCAGCAGCAGCAGCAGCAGTAGTGAAGATAGATGGCTGAGTGATGTTTATTGATTCAGAGATCCCTGTTAGAGGGATTCTTCCGTTGGGGGTGGGCTGAAGCAGTAGTGTCCTTTCCAAAAGGCCCAGAAAGGGCAGGTCCTTCAGCGGCACATTTGCAGGGTCATCCTGTTCCTCTGGAAACGGCAGGAAGGAAGAATATGATGTTCTCTTTAGACCCAGGTCAAGCAAGCAGCCATTTTGGAGACAACTAGTGTTGTGATCAGAGGTGACACACTGAAATATCACGATATTTTACTTCACTGTATTACTGTATCATATGTATATGATATCGCTAAGATACAATATCAATATTTTACACTTCTTTAATGACTTATTAATTAAGAAGTAAATATATAATAAAGAAGTAAATATATAGTAATTAAATAAATATAAAACACATCTTTAACGACAGAAGCCTTAGATATTCAAAGATCATTTTATTAGAGGGATTGGAATTACTCCATGGCTGATTCCAGAATATTCATTCACACGTAGCTTCTAAAGCTCACAAAGAAGGGAATTGGAAAGAAAATGGATTTTTAAAAAATGGAATAGCAATAACATTTTCTCCCCAGTTTATTGTTCATCTAGAGTAGTTGTGCGTGGAGGTAGGAGAAAGAAAAGAAGAAGGAAACAGCCTGAGGAGGCACTTTGATGACTCATAGACTTATTTTAGGTTGATCACAGGTCAGAATAGACAATGTTAGTGGGATGTTGACAGGGAATGACAGCATAGATTTGTCCTGGACACCAAACAACAACTCTGATTCTTCTATGACTGAAGGATACACACAGTAGTAACAGTCATCATACACTGACAGTGAAGGGACTGACACTGAATGTATGTCATGTGTCTGTATCAGTGCATTTCTACATGTGTTTATGTGTTGTACATGTATTTCTCGTCCCGTGTATGTGTGTGTGTGTGTGCGTGAGAGTGCTGCACATAATGTGTACGGTGGGGGAATGTGGTCAATGTGTGTGTGTGTGAACCAGTGTTTATGTCTGTGTTCATTGTTCAAAATTAATGATGTTTTTTTTCATATGACAATGGGCAGTGAAAAAGTCATACTCCGAGACACTGAGTTGGTTTTGGTCCAGTTCTACATTACACTGTATTAGACACACAGCTTTTATTTCAACTCTTCTGCACCGACTGTTTGCCGCCGAGTATGACTTTGAGGGGATGAAGTTAGAAAATGTTATATTTTGATGTTGAAATATATAAATAACACAGTCAAATGCAAATAATGTCATGTTTAACTATATCCATGAAATCCCCTTTCTCACTTGCCCAACGTGCTGTTACTCTGTTGACAATATATACTATATACAGTAGATATATTTAAGTATAAGAAAACATTTAACACTACCTGGGCTCGTGATAAATCCCAAACATCTGCCTGATAGAACAGTTAGCTTTTCGGTAATGTGCTGTAAAAGAGCAATGCTCTCTGGCCACCCCTCCTCCCTCCCTTCTCCCTAGACGCTCCATACTCAACCCAACTCAACCAGTTGCCCCCCCTCCCTACCCGTCCCCTTTAAATTCTAATATGTGCACCACCTCCCCCCAAAGGGACAGCAAACACAATTGTCCATCTTGCATTAGCTCACAAACATAATGCTACCAGTCATCTCCCCTTTGATACAACCTATTCCTTTGTCATTTTAGTCTCTCCTCTACCGTAGATTAGATGTTACATTTATTTTAGAAACCTGAATCCATATGCCTGTTGGATCTCATTATTTCTCCTGATGATACTTGTACAGTATCATAACGTATGCATACGGACATTATTTTTCTGGTGCAATAAACATGTGCTGTGACATAGGAACACTTGATCTAACCTCACACACATGTTTATTACTGGCTGAAGCATGTTTCAAAAGTGTCACCTCTGTATTTTCCCAAACCAATTTGGTGTCACTCCCATCCTTGACAGCCCCACGAAAGACAAGGAAAATTTCGTTTTTTTTTTTTTTCAAAACAAAAGAACAAAACAAAACGCAGTGGCTCATTGGACTCTCTGTGTGGGAGCCACTGGCCCTGCTGATTGGACAACGGCAGCCATGGAGGGACAGTGGCTTGCACTGTCCCTTTTTGGAGAAGTATGGGGTTGCCACTGAAAACATGCCATTTTTTATATTTTTGCTCCTTGTCACCAGATACGCATGAGATGCAGTGATCATATCAGTTTGTGCTCATGTTTTCATTTTGTTTTCCAAGTGCAAAGTGAGACCAAACGAGATAAATTGAACTAAAGCCACTCTGGAACAGAGAAAGCAGGGAACAATTGCCTGTGCCTCCAGCGATAACAGTTAAATAGTGAGACACTGCATCCTATGTGGGGTTTATCTGGGTTTGTTTTTTTCTATTTACGCTGTCTCTGTAGTGCCATTTCAATGTAATGTGCTGTTTTTTTGTGTCTTTGTTGTCTCTTTTTTTCCCTTGTTCCCCTTCCCCACCCTCCCTTCCCTACCCTTCCGCCCCGGAGCAGCATTCTGTCCCGCACAGGCAGGAAGGAGAACCAGGAAGCTTCCAATTTGGCCGTGCCCATGACCATGTGTCTTTTTCCTGTGCCATTCCCACTCACCCCATCTCTAAGACCACAAGTCAGTTCCATCAACCCTACAGTTACTCGCTCCCTCCTTTACAGCGTTCTGCGCGATGCCCCGTCAGACCGCGGGGGGCAGGGGCAGCAGAGTCGGGACGCTCAGCTCTCAGAGTACCCCTCTCTGGACTATCAGGGCCTCTATGTGACCCTCGTGACCCTGCTTGACCTGGTGCCCCTGCTGCAGCACGGTCAGCATGGTGAGTCAAGGCCCACTGCACCACTGTTTGTCATCATCATCCTCGAGCCGTCTGGCCTGCATGAAGCCACTGCTGCTTTTTTGGCCTCTGTTGTAACGGGAAGAGAGAAGTCCTGCTGAGGATCTTGCATGGGGTGATGGGGAGCACGCTGGATCCTGTCAACTTAATCGTTCATAAGCCATTGGATACACCAGACATAGGCCTTTTTCTTCTGTGTATCATACTTGAATGCATGTTTGTTATGTACAGTGGCCGAAATATTCCAGAAATGTTGTCATGTGAAGTTAAGAGTTCAATGATGAAAGTGAAAGTAAATGTTACGGTAATCTGTTTAAATGCTCTTGAAGTATCTGAGATTAACTGAATTTTACACTGTACTTCACTGGCTTAAGTCTGCATCACAGTTTGTGTGTAGGAGTTACTCAAAAGCATGAAAATCCATCACCTTGATTATTCTGCTCTGCTTTTCCTGAGGGTGAATTTTACTTGTAAATGAAAGGTCACTGCTCTCAATAGAAGCACAAAGAAGTGATATGATTAATTGTTAAAAAACTGTTATGTAAATAACTTCATTTGGCTGCATACAGTATGCCAATACTGTATGTACTGTTTATTGAATGAGTGTCTGTGTATCTCCCTGTCTGTTTTTTTGCCCTTTTTCTTCTCTCTTAGATCTGGGACAGTCCATATTTTATACCACGACTTGTCTCCTGCCCTTTCTCAGTGATGACATTCTCAGCACTTTGCCTTATACTATGATCTCCACCTTAGCCACTTTCCCCCCTTTCCTTCACAAAGACATCATTGAATACCTCAGCACATCCTTCCTCCCCATGGCCATATGTGAGTACAGATGATTAATACAACATATTCCACAACTGTAAAGAAAGACAAGACAAGAAACCTGTCGTCACCTCATGACCTAAAAGTCTATTAAAAGTGAATTCAAGTTTATTTTTCTCCTCCTGTCTGTTGTCTGTAGTGGGCTCCACTCGGAGAGATGGAGGCGTTCCGGCTTATGTGAATTTCTCAGCCTCCTCCATGCTCATGATTGCAATGCAGTACACATCAAATCCAGGTGAAAAAACATCTCTACAACTGTAAAAAAATTAAACCTCTTTCAAAATATTTAACCTACATATTGTTCTTTTTTGGGCTTGATTTTTTAGTATATCACTGTCAGCTGTTGGAGTGTCTGATGAAGCACAAACAGGAAGTGTGGAAGGTATTTTCTTCTTCTAAACTCACTGTGTACTTCTAATGTGCAGTGCTTGGCTGGATTGACAGAACTTAATAAAAGAGTTTCATTTCTTATTTTTATTTAACTAATGCTAAAGAAATGTCTAGTATAAATGGGGTTGCAGTGGTCGACTAGCAGTTAAGGGGCATAGCACAGTACCAACCCACATAACTTCCAATGGGCTCACCACCCACAGGAAGGCTTAGAGTACGGTGTGATTTAGGTGGCAAACTACGAACTGATGGATAAGAGAATAGAGATAAATGAATAAATGAATAACAGTCTCATAATCATTTGACAGCAGATCATAGGGTAATGCAAATGTCCAATATTTCCTTGAAGGGTTAACTAGAAAAAACATGTTTTACAGTATCCGTACAAATACAATTACAAATGTAATTGTAAATGTTGTAATTGTCTGTTGTCTAGGTGGCCCATTAACAGAATATATATATGTATATATATATATATATATACACACACACACACACACACACACACACACACATATATATATATATATATATATATATATATATATACACATATGTGTTGATGTAGGCTCTCAGTCATCCAGGTCATGGTCAAGGTTAAAGAGTTTAGTAAGGCAACTGTATATTCAGTTTTTTGGAAAATGTTTCACCTCTCATCCAAGAGTCAGTTCTATATAGATATATATATATATATGAGTGTCTGTGCAATCGCAGCATTTTATTAACTTGTGTTGTACAATCCAAATGCAGGACCTTCTTTACGTCATATCCTACGGACCCTCCCAAGTCAAGCCCCCTGCTGTGCAGATGCTCTTTCATTACTGGCCCAACCTGAAACCACCAGGAGCCATTAGTGAATACAGAGGGCTGCAGTACACTGGTCAGGTTCTTCCTATGCTTCATCTGCTGTTGCTTTCATCCTTGAACTGACAACTGGTCTAATCTTCCCCCATTTTTTTCCCACTTTATTTCCTTTCTCTGCTATCAATCCTTGACCTCCTCTGTCCTCTGCTTGAATCAGCGTGGAATCCCATCCACTGTCAACATATTGAATGCCACAATGCCATCAACAAACCTGCTGTCAAGGTGAATCCACTCCCAGAACCATTACTATTTTCATAACTATTTTCACAAAAACAATTAGATTTTTGCGTTGAGTTCAATTCTGCTTGGTTTTTATGGTGAATCTCTTATCTTCTCAGTAAATTAACTAGTTTATTCCCAGGCTGGTTGCACAAAAGGCAGTAATGATATCAGTGTCCGTGCTAATTTACCCCAGCATGCTGCTGCTCCTCCTGCTGCTGCTGTTGCTGCACTGCTTTGTCTCCCTGCTTTTACTCAAACAGCCTCATAACTGACAAACAGAGCAGGAGCTGGGGCATGGACAGTGGCTGGTTTTCAATTACCAGGAGTGTGGAGGGGGTAAGAGTGGGAGCAGGCAGTGCTTAATTGAAAGTAGTGACCCAGTGCAGTCCTTGAGGATAAGGTGGCATCAGATGAGCAAACTGAATTACAGTGTAGTGTCTGAACATTGAGGCCATGAGCAATGAGGTTCAGCACAGGGCCGAACACAGGTGACAAAAGAGTGGAGTGGAGCATATGCAGGCAACCATGCACAGAGAAAGGCAGGGAGACAGCTTTGGTTTATTAAAGGACGTGGGTGTTTAGTGCTTAATCTGTCATTGGGACAGCAGCACGGGACAATAAAAATATGACCAGAACAGGGGTGGTGATTGTTATCTTTTAAAGTGTACTTTTTGATTAAGAAACAATATACTGTAATTAAAGTTCAATTTAGTGGTGCTCTGGCCCTGTCAGTGGTGTGGGTTTACCTCCTTGGCAAGATGACATACCAATGGTTGGCTCCTTCCAGTGGATCCACCTGCAGGAAGGTTCAAGAGGGGCTGGTACGGTGATATGGTGGTATCGTGCAGTGTGATTTGAGTGGTGGACGTGGAGAATGCTGCAACGGATACAGGACAAAAATGAATTAATGAACGTATTTTCCCCCAACGGAGACATTTGTGGTGTGAGTCTTTGTTACCAACAAGAGCTGCTCATTTCACTGGGCACCAATAGCCCAGGACAGACCTCTGACTGTGGCACAGTAGATCTGGAGTCCAATCCAGACAAAGCCATTGTGACAAAGTGTCATTATAGGTGATTCCATCGTGTACTGGTGGAAGAAGAGAGCAGATAATCGAGTGTTACATTACGGGAAGAAACAAGTACTTGGCAACCTACAAGGGACAAATCTGGTGTTAAGAGAAGAATCTTCTAAATGTAGGGTCAATAATGTTTTTAATTAAATTAAATTATTATTATTAAGCAGGTGGTTCTTCTGGGCCTTTAGACCCAGGACCTACTGTGTATATGGTAAGCGTACTAAGCTCAACACCACTATTATAGTATGTATTTCAGCAAATTCCAGCAATTGTTCAGGACTGTGACAATAACCATTGTCTGTAAAGTGAATACTGCAGACACAATCATAAAACAGCTTTTTATGATTGTCATTAAAAATTAGTGATCTGTTCCTATGAAACTGAACATGTAAATTACTTATAGACCAAATCGCTGTATGCTAAACGTGCAGTAAACCTAACAAATACTAATGCATTTTCTGTGTTTCCTCTGCAGATGTGTATAGATCCCACGCTATCTGTTGCCCTGGGAGACAAACCCCCACCTCTGTACATTTGTGAAGAGTGCAGCCAGAGGATCGCAGGGTGAGTGTTTTGCCTTCCGCAAAACCACAGATCTTCTGCCTTCTTCCTCCTCTCTCACTGGCAATAAGATTCCATTCCAAACGTGCATCACCCACTGCTTGTCTCATTATTCCTCCCTTAAACCCCAGGGAAATACATCGCCATGGTTACGTAAATCTCTTGCTCAGATAATGAGATCATCATCACAAAACCACACAGACACTTGTTTCTCTTGCCTCCAGTGTGTACCAGTTAGTGGGAATGTTGCAGAACACAAGGCAGGAGCAGATTTATGAGGTTGAAACACAAAAACACAAAATATTAATATTGTTAGTTCAATAACACTTGAGGATAAATAGAGATAAATATTCGGATTTTGGTGCAAAGGAAGGAATGATGGAACGTTAGTTAGCAGATGGCGAGTTTTAAATCAGGAAACCCACGCCCGGCTGACACAATATACAAACATATGCAGAGTCTAGAAGACTACATTAAAAAGGACAATCAGGAAGTAATAACAAAAAGATTTAGCAAACAAAGCATTTCCTCTAACAACCTAGATAACTGTTCTCCTCTGAGGAAGTTGACTGTTTAGACCTTGATAAACACTGATGATGAGATCTTTTCCTTTTTATAATTATTTTCATAAATTATTTTTTCACTCTTCTAGAGACCATGCTGAATGGCTTGTTGATGTCCTGCTGCCTCAAGGTGAGTAACCAACATTGGGAAATCTTTATGGACAGGGTAGAGTATGCTGGGATTTTTGAGGCATCCTAGTAAACAGATTGCAGGAGCTTTAGTGGCAGGAAGCGCAATTATATATAGGTTCTGTTTTGGGTGAGTTAATCAGAGTGTTACAACGTTGATGTATTGAATCAAGAGAAGAATTGGATTTGAACTTTAGTAAATTACCACTAAATAAAAGATATGTGAGGCTGTTAAGGCTTTTCTGATGCTTCTCCTTTGTTCTTCTGTTCTTCTTCTTGGCCTCTCGTTCTTCTTCTTGTATAATTACATCATATGTCTCCTCCTCCTCTTTCTCAACTTCTCTTTTCTTTTCTTGTCCTTTCCTTCATCTCCCTCTCCTCCTGTGTATACTAAGGTTCATTCCCATACCCATCCACAAATCTCCAGTTGAATCCATAACAATAGTAAAACATAGCTATGGAAAAATGAACAAAATGCTTTTGACAAACTGACATTAACATAATATTTCTTTTGTGATCAAATTGAACATTCTTGTTAATTTTTTACAGCAGAGATATCAGCCATTTGTCAAAAGAAGGTAAGACAGCGTCTCTGTCTGTTCTTGCACCTTGTCACATTTGAAATAAATCTGTTGCAACAATGCATCACAATTTGTTCTTTACACACATAATGGATAATGAATATATTCTGAAAAGTCATCTAGGATAAACCTTAAACTTTTCAACACTGCTTTGTGGGTCTCCGGGGTGACATGGTTACTAAACAGTAATATTACTTTGTGGCAAATATAATAACAAGACGCCGAGGCAGTTGATAGCAGAGTGGTTAAGTGAGCATTTCTGGTCTGCAAGGTCCCTGGTTCGAATCCCCCTACTTTCGTACCCCACACACTGCTTCCCAGGCACTTCTCACTGCCCTCTTTGGTGATGGGTTAAATGCTGAGGCCAAATTTAGTTGTGTGGTGTGAATCACAATGACAAAAAATAATGTTATTCTTTTACAATAAACCAAAAAATATATATAAAACACATTAAAACTTCATAAGACTTAGACTTAAATGATTATCTGGCAAGAAAATGTTGTTACATGGCTACCAGAGTACAAAGTATACACTACACAGCTTGTAAACCTAATTTATAGTTTATACTTTATTTCGACTGAAGCAACTTGCACTTGATACTGGTTGGCTGATGTTAGACGCACAGCCCAGAGCACAGTGATTAGCCAATGGTTTCCACAGTGACTCTGAAAAAACTCTGTGTGTAAGATGATCTCAGTTTTTCCAGTTAGGGCCAGCAGCTGACTAATTTTGTGAGGGGAAATAGCTGGGCCATACTGTGTGTAAAATCCACAACCTTTGTTCCTAATCAGGTTCTGTTCCACTCATTTTCCAAAGCTCACCTGGGGGAGAGCAAATCTAAGACAAATCCATAAGGTGGTCTTTACATTAGCATTTCCACCTCAATTACATTACAGAAGAAGACATTGTGGAAAACAAAAGGACAGGGAGAAGATCTTTGGTTGGTGAAAGCTGAGGAAGCAAATAAGAGTACATACCATCGGTGGACAGAAATCCTAATTTAATATGTCCACCCCGCATCTCTCTAATGGCATGGGATTAAAGGCTGATCAGATTAGGATGCTCCTCAGCTGCCATGCATTTTATTTTTAGAAACCTGAGACACCACTGGGGCACATTGAGGGTTTCTGTTGCTGCATATGTAGACAGTCCAAGGTCTTTGACATCTACTAACGGATGGGGAAGATAATGACTGCTAATATTTTTAAAACAGCTAATAATTTTTTATTTTACATTTTATAGCACATTAGTTATTGCTTTTGTCTGAGAATACAACTTACAAGCTTCATCCTTTTTATTTTTCTTATATTGCGTCTTTGCACCGTAGAACTGTAGCTCACATGTTAGAAGAGCAGTGGTCACCTGCTTCTCAGCCGGCTGCTGCGGGCGCCATGGAAACCGGCCCGTCCGCTACTGCAAGCGTTGCCATGTCAACCATCACAGCAGTGAGGTGGGGGCTGCAGCAGAGACCCATCTCTATCAGACCTCGCCCCCTCCCATCAACACGCGGGAGTGCGGCGCTGAGGAGCTGGTCTGTACTGTAGAAGCAGTAATAAGGTACAGACACACTTCTCTGTCTGTAATTGTTCAGGGTTTTTCCACTTGCCATGTTTTCCCCTCTCATCATATCCATGTCCACACAGTTTGCTCAAGGAAGCAGAAATTCACGCAGAACAGAGGGAGTTTGAGCTTAACAAGCGCCGTCAAATGGGGCTGTCTGCCTCTCACCATTCTCTGGACAACATCGAGTTTGACAACAAGGAGGACGACCAGCACGACCAGCGTCTGCTCAGCCAGTTTGGCATCTGGTTCCTGGTGTGTAATCACAGGCTGCACACCCTGTCTTTCAGAGACGGATGAGATAAGAATGTGTACAGTACACGGCCTGTTATCGCTGCTCTGTTGAATGTCACCGTTCCCTGACTGATTGCTCTGACACGTGTCCAGGTGAGTCTGTGTACCCCCAATGAAAACACGCCCACGGAGAGCCTGGCTCGGCTGGTCAGCATGGTCTTCCAGTGGTTTCACTCCACAGCCTACATGATGGACGATGAGGTTGGAAGCCTGGTGGAAAAACTGAAGCCTCAGTTTGTCACCAAGTGGCTGAAGACAGTGTGCGATGTGCGATTTGATGTCATGGTCATGTGTCTGCTGCCCAAACCAGCCGAATTTGCCCGGGTAAGAAGAGTTTAATTAAGAAAACGAAAAATAAACAGTAACCCTGGTACAGGGTAAACCACCTAGTACAGGGTAAACCCAAAATTAAAACCACCCCCTATCAGGGAGGTGCTAAGCACATCCAAACTCCTGAAGGTCCTAAATTGAGTCACTTTAATTTTTTGGTTAAAATTGTTTAAAAAGATCTGAAATGTACTGTTTATTTTAGGATGAATTTAGGTTCGAGGTTACTTCAGAATTGTATTGCTATAAGAATCTCTAAATAACTGTGTAGTGTGTTACAACAGAAATATAATTTGAAATTAAATTAGGTGATAGGAAAAGCCTAGTAAAAGAAAAGGACTATTGATGACTGTTCTTGTTTAGTGTTACTTATATTTGATATATCACACTAAAATATATTATATAATAGTATATCCATTACTATTATTGAATTTATTTTATTATATATATTTGTTAGTGGTGTTACATGTAATTCTTCCGAGTTCAGTGACGCGTACATAACCGAATATTGACAATGAAGTTTGGATGCGCTATTTTGATATAGCGCCCCCAGCTGTTGTTGAGTTCGTTAACAGAGTAATTTCTCATTTTCTCTCGGAACCTTTCTGTCCCCGTCTGTTATGTTTTGTAACTTCGATTTGAGTTAATTTGTTTCTGATGCGTCACCTCGTTAGCACTTCAGCTAGCATTCTCTTCAGTCGAGTTAGCCGCTGTTCTGGAAATACGTAACGTAGCCAGTTTTGTCAAATAACATACATTGCTGTAAAAACGATATACATGATGCAGATGAATTTAATATAATTTATAATTATTTGTCTTTCACATAAAAATCAATTAGCGCCGTATTGATATGGGGATACCAAGTAAATACACAAACAACATTCAACAAGCCGCATATGGCTCGCGGACCGATAAATGAACGATTGCTACATCAAAATATGACCTGCCTCCCCGTGGATGGTGCAGCTGTTACTGTAGAGTCTATTTTTTCTCCCTAAATACAGCTCAGTTCTACTAATAGTCAATGAAAATTGGCAATTGTTTAAGGCTTTTTAAGAAATTATTTAATTAATGACTGTTAGGTATTTCTTTTTTAGTTTTAATAATTGAGATCTGATCTAACTCAGGCTTCATGGACCTCTCTTATAGGTGGGAGGATACTGGGACAAGTCATGCACCACAGTGACCCAGCTGAAGGAGGGTCTGAACCGCATCCTCTGTCTGATACCTTACAACGTCATCAGTCAACCACTGTGGGAATGCTTCATGCCTGAGTGGCTGGAGTCCATACGCACTGAGGTTCCAGACCATCAACTTAAAGAGTTCAGAGAAGTTCTGAGGTATATACCCCTGTTTTCTGCCTTTAAATGTGATTTCTTTTTATTTGTTTTTCTTTCCATTCGTTCGTTTATTCCTCTCTTAGCTTTGTTTTAGTTCAATTTAATATAGAGTAGTATTGTGTTGGCCAGGCAGTTAGAAAGCGGACTTGGGTCTACAAAGTTTCAGGTTTGAATCCACCAGCTGCCAGGTTGCCACATAGCACTCACAGCAGTTAAAGAGGGCTCACCATCTCCAGGAAATGTCTGCTGTATAGTGCAATGTGATTTGTGTGGCAGTCATGGAGACTGTTGCCCTGGTAACAGATAAGCAGATGATGAGGAATGAATAAATGAATGAATGACTAGTTAAGCTAAGTTTCCTGTCCTATTTTCCTATTTTAATTCACTTTCCTTCACTTCCTTTGCGTTTCCAAACTGTAGCAATATGTGTGTTAACAAAACTTATCTTCAGCACATGCTAAAGAGTTATATCCATCCTAAATACAGTTTTGATTAACTTATTGTTCCAGGTAGGTCGGCCTCTAACACATCTTTACATAGTTTTTTTTTATTTGTACTTCATTACAGCAAAATGTTTGATATCGAGCTGTGTCCTTTGCCCTTCTCCATGGAGGAAATGTTTGGCTTCATCAGCTGCAGATTCTCCGGATACCCAGCGTCTGTGCAAGAGCAAGCTCTGCTGTGGCTGCATGTAAACGCACACACACACTATAAGAGACAGATGTAAACGCACACACACACACACACACACACACACACACACACACACACACACACACACACACAGTCTTGTGTCCAGTTCACTTCCTGTGGTTCTGTGTACAGTGAGTGTGAATTGAACAGGCTGTCACAGAGTGTGAGTCCCTGCTGAATATGGATCTGGGTCGCAGAATGAAACTCAGGGCTGTTTCACTTTTCTTCTCATGTGCAGTCACAGCTGGCTGTCCTGTCTACATGGATCAATTTCAGAGTGTCTCTCACAACTGTGATTGAGAGATTTAATCTCTTTAACAGCAGCGCAGTGAACATCTCACAACAGCTTGAGGAGTTTAACAGTGTTTATTTACACCCATGTTTATTATAAGAAAATGTTTTTGCTAATATGTGCAAACACATTACGCAATCTATTTTTTGCTACTGTCATCTAATGAAAACGGATAAAAATATTGTTGGTTGCACAAGTATACAAGTAAAGTTTTTGATCTGCAGCCTAAAAAACAATGGTATTAAGTGTTATGGAATGGTATTATAAGCATAAACAGCTATGGGAGAAAATATTAGACCACCCCGATGTAGTCTCCAATAACATGTTCATTTTAGTGCCACTGAAGGTTTATTTGTTTGGACAAATATAATGATAAACAACAAAATAGTTCACTACAGTTTAATGTAAGAGCTCAAGACATTTTCCATCGTTTTCTTGCCAGTTACTAAAATCACTTCAGTTCTTACATCAAAAGCTGTCACTGTACTGTACTGTACTGTACTGCTAAACACAGTGGTTTTAGGCATTACACTTTTTCATGTTCATTGTATTTTTGAAATACTTCAACTTTTATTTGTTTATAGTGCCAAATCATGACAACTATTATCTCAAGGCACTTTACAAACAACCATGCATGTAAACATGATGCAGCAACAAGAAAAAACAGGAAAATACCCCCTGCCCTTATAGACCCTCACACAGCTGAAACAGACTCCAAAAAAAAACAGGAAAAAAGGGAAGAAACCTCAGGGTGATAGTGGAGGAGATACTCACCTAGGACGGAGAGGCAGGCAGCAAGGAGAAAAACAAATTCAATTTATCTACACAGTTTATCTACACAAAGGCTCTTTAAAGTCCTTGCAGAGTCAATACAAAGGTATAGTTCTGGGTCAAGAACACAGACTATAGGATCCTAGGGGAGTTGGGCAATGATTTGGAGAAGGTCTTAAGTCTAGACTTGAAAATAGAAACTGTGTCTGTGCCCGGACTGGAGCTGGCAGATGGTTCCATAACAGAGGGGCTTGGTAGCTGAAGGCTTTGGTAGGATCAAAGAGTTCTAGTAGGTTGGTAGGGTATATAAGAAGCTGCGAGATCATGAAGAGCCTTATGATGTACCTTTTGTTTTACAAGGCACTGACATGAACAAAAAGTTGAAGGAAACGAGGGTGGTTTAATAATATTTTCGATTTCTTTATATATGCATATATGCATTAATGTGTTTATGTTATGTTTATTTTTAATGTTGGAATCTTACTGTGTTCTATCTCAAAGGTGTTGTCAGAGCTGGACATTGTGGTGCCGCTTCAGCTTTTGATTGCAATGTTTTCCGATGGAGTAAATTCTTTGAAAGAACTGGCCAATCAGAGAAAGGCACGCTCTTCCGATATAAGTGGAAACTCTGGGGCCCGAAGGGTAAGGGAGATGAAGTGCTTATCGACAAAATGAGAAAGGACTCATATAGATGTATAATATTTCCTCATAATCTCTTAGGACAAAGACTTAAACATTTTGTAACTTCTTGGCTCATTGCTCACAGATTATTAGGATGTTCTGTTCTGGATGTAACCATGGTAACACCTTGGCACCTAAATATAGCTCAGTCAGAAGAGTTCAATTAGAGTTGACTGTGATCCCTTCTCATCACTGAATCTTAAAGCAGAATCATGTGCTTTTATTTTGGGATATAACTGAGGCAGTGTGAAAATTCTAAATGCTGTACTTTATAGTTACCGAGTAGATGCCACGATTTCTCGTTCACTCATAGGTCAGTGTGGTGTCAGATCCAGGACGGCGTGGGCATCTCAACACCCTCAGCCCATTCCCCAGCCCCTTTAGAAGTCCGTTCCACAGCCCCCTGCGCTGTAGCCCCTTCAAAAACCTTGGTCATGCTGCTGGACACTGTGCCTTGGATCTGGACTGTGACGATGATGACATGAACCTTGGATGCTTTATTCTCATGTTTGACCTCATCCTAAAGCAGGTGACAATGTTAACTGACCCTCAAGAATATTTAAGATAAATAGGGTATCCACAGGTGGAACCTTGAAACTCATACTTATTGCACCACCTTTTCTGTCCACTTTGTCTGTCACTGTCGCAGATGGAGCTCCAAGACGACGGTGTAATGCTGGGTTTGGACAGCGGACTAGGAAAGGATATCGTGGGCATTGTCAACAATGTCTTTCAGGCTCCATGGGGGGGCTCACACACATGTCAGAAGGATGAGAAGGCACTGGAGTGCAGCCTGTGCCAGTCAAGCATTCTGTGCTTCCAGTTGGGATGTGAACTTTTGGAGAGGCTGACTCCACGGGAGGAGATACGCCTGGTGGTGAGGGTCACAGCGCGGTTGTTACATTGATCAGATATCAATGAGACATGGGTTCTTAGCAACGTGTGGTTCTCTCCCTGTAATGTTAAGATGCTAGGGATAAACTACTGTAGTGATTTTCAAATAGTGGAACGCAATTGAATTTGTTTTTTTTTCGCCTGCCTTTGCCCGGCCAAGAATATATATAATTTTTAATTATAATATACATTTTTAAGAATCATGTTTAATTGCCAAAAAAGTAACTGAATAAACTTGTAGACTACAGTTACTGAAGTGTAACTAAATGTTAAATTAAATAGAGTTAAAATTAAGGGTTAATGGAGGGTCCTGCCAGTAGAGAACCAGTTCCACAATGCATGATCATGTACACGTACAATCAATTTTTTATCTAGTATTGTATCCAAACTTAGATGATCTGTTATTTTTTGCAGGAGCCTACAGACAGTTTAGAGGAGACGTTGCTCCTACCTCAGTCAGATGTCTCTATTGTGACGGAGAACGGAAGTGAGAACGGAGACAATCCTGGTGGTGTTAACACTGACAACACAAGCAACTATTCTCCTGATGCTGCACGTATGTGTCGGTTCTATAGAAATGTACTGTATGATGTATTTGTCAAGTTCCTCAGATTAGAGTAGTGGTATTTTTTTTTCTTTTTCCAAAAGTATCATACAGAATACACAGTTAAAAAAAATAATGCGACAAAAGCTACACATCGAGCATCTATGTTCATTTATGTATCAACCTCCCCTATATATTTCTGGCAAACTAACTTGTTCTGCTATTCTCATAAGTGGTTAAACACATAACCCATGGGAAGAAAGTATGGAATAGTTGGTGAAGGGTGCAGTTAAATATGTTTTCAAAAGTGCAATACAGATTTTAGTAATTTAATGATAGGTATGTAACAGTACGTGATTACTATGCTAAGGGTTTACCAACAATAGTTAAAAAAACTAAATATATCTTTGTCAGTAGTCATAATATGTCCTAAAATTGGAATCAGGTGTGGTGTTATAGGCAGATAGATGGAGTGTTTGTGTGAACTAAGATAAATGACAAAATCATGAGGCCAAAATGCTGAATTGCCTTTTTAATGCCATCTGTAGGAGAAATTTAGACATTGCAGGTAAAGGCGGATGTATAATCACAATACCAACGTATTGGTGGGACAGATTGAAGAAATATGATTTGGCCTAATTATTCCCCCCAGACCTTAGTTTGACCATGCCCTTTCTATAGTATTGTAGCAGGTCCCGATATAATGTATTGTTGCCACTGTATTGTGATGCGTATTGTTTTAGCCTACCACATGGTAGGTTAAGTAAAGGACCTTGTACAAAGAGACAATAGAAATAATTTCATTCCATCTTTTGTTTGATCCAAACCCACCAGATGTTCAATAAAAGTCAGGGTGGTCAGTACATGGTGTCTGTCTTTGGCTGCTGCATTAAAGTGTCCTTCCCAGGTTGAAGACAGTAACGTCCCACATTTATGTCTCCTCATGTCAGCGAGCAAATAGGTCTTTGAGCTCATGGCCCACTTTTAAGTTTTAGTTTTGGCTCAGAGAAGGGGAAAAGTTTGGACTCCCTGGGTCTAAAGTGTTGCTGAATCACTCTTAGTTGGACCAGTTACTACGCTGCTGTGGTACTCACTGCTCAGTAAAGTGACACACTTTAAACTATGCATCTCCACACAGCCATGAAGAATAACACCGACAAGAAGTTCTCCTACCAGCAGCTGCCCGTGTCTCTGAAGCTCATATACACTGTCCTCCAAGTACGTGCACCCAGACAAAGAAGTTCAATATTAACGGTTTTGTCTGCATTTGGTCCACGGACCACACTGTTAATTAGCCACTTTTGTCTCTGCAGGAAATGTCCAAGTTCGAGGAGCCCGACATCTTGTTTAACATGCTGAACTGTCTGAAGATCTTGTGTCTCCATGGAGAGTGTTTGTACCTCGCCAGCAAGGATCACCCCCAGTTCTTGGCCTACATCCAGGAAAAGATGCTTATCCCGTGGTGTGTTCTCACAACTTCTCTTCTCTGTCGAAAAAAAGAAAAGAATATCAGGCGGTCAAGTGTTTTTGTTCCTGACCAATGGAGTTCACCTGTGTCTGTATCTGTGTTTCAGTTTGTGGTCAATGCTGAAGTCAGAGTTTTGTCAGTTGGCCTCTCTGGCTGTGCCTCTGCTCCTGCACGCCCTCTCTCTTTCTAATGGAGCCGACATCTTCTGGAACCACATCAACTCAAATTTTAACAGCAAGGACTGGAAGATACGATTTGAAGCAGGTGAGTGACACATATTGGACTGTGGACTGTGATGTTCAGGTTGGTCGTGTCTTCTGTGTTTTTTCATATCCCTGTGTAAACACTCTACAGTGCTGGCCTCTATATTTAGTTGCAATTCATTTTCAGGCATGATTGTGGCGGTGTAAATTAATTGTTGGTAAAATGGTTTATGTAATACATTAGCTAAACCACTGTCTGTTCACGTCCTCCTCTTCTGTTGTCATGGTTACCATGTGGCTCAATCCAGTGTGGAGAGAGGGGAATTGTGGAATTAATAGAGGGTTTTCCTGCCCTGTGACTGGCGAGTGGGGGTGATCTTTTTGACCTTGAGAGGACAAGACACGTTTGACTGGAAGAGACTGTTTTCTTAAATAGGAGTAAAGCTTACTGACTGTTTTGTATTTTTTTTTGCATTTTAACAGAATTAAAAAAAAGAAATAAATGTTGAATAGCATTTAATCTATATCCTGTCTATAAGCCTCATATCCATTTGATGTACAAACATTGGGCAGTGACCTAGTGGTTAAGGAAGCGGGCTTGGGTCCGCAAGATCCCCGGTTTGCACCCCCTACCGTTACCACTAAGTAACCACTGAGGTGCCCTGAGCAGGGTATGGTCCCTACACACTGCTCCCCGGGCGCAGGTTCAGCCAGCAGCCCCCTGCTCACTACGATAATGGGTTAAATGCACAGGCATAATTCCCAGAAGGATACTCCCTAGGGATTAATATAGTTCTAATTATTATTATTAAATACATCCTATTAGCGCTTTTGAAGGTATGAGTTGTTTTTTCTTACGATGTGTTTGTGAATCATTTAAAAAAAAATTCCCTGCTCAACAATTTTCTCAGTCCCACATTGACATCTAGAGGCCATGTACTGCATGTGCACATTTTACAGAAAAGGGAAAATAAAGACTGGTTTGGAGGGTTCAATGTTTGAGAGAGGTTTTTTTTAATAAAAGTATGAAACCGAAACATAGCTTTTTAGACATTTGAAAGTCATGAAACTGATTTTTGTTTTGACCATTTTTGTGTCCACATGAGCATGACAAATAACGAGCACAATGGAGCACTTGATGATAAAGTGTTCAGTATTGTATAATTTTTTTTGGGGTGCGCTTACATCAGTGTGACACTGGCAGAATATCTGGCAGCTCTGTTGCTTCATCTAGTATATGACCTGGTTAGTGATGTATCCTCCCTGTCACTGCTTTCTCTGATGGTTGCTCCCAGTGGAGAAGGTCGCTGTGCTGTGCAGGTTCCTGGACATTGGGGCTGTGACGAAAAACCACCTGCTGAAATATTCATTGGCTCATGCTTTCTGCTGCTTCCTGGCATCTGTGGAGGACGTCAACCCAGCTGTGGCCACTCGAGCCAGACTGCTCCTGGACACCATCAAGAGGCCCTCACTGCAGGTGACCTGTCCCAAAATCTCAGAGAACAAATGGCACAAAAATTCATCACTTGGATCCAGGAAATGGATAAGCATTTCTTTTGGAACTTTTGCAAAACAATTCTTCATCTTTACTGTGTTTTGCTTACTTTTCTTATTCCTTTCAGAACTTTCTCTGTTTAATCTCCTACCATAGATCTATCTAATAACTGATAACTATAACCTGTAGACTTTTTTAATTCATTTCAAAAGTCTTAGGGTATTTCCAGCTAAGCACAGTACATCAATGTATTTCTGATACATTTAGAAAAAGACTGTGTTGCATCCCCGTGATACAAAGTGTTCTGTATTTTGCAGGGTCTGTGTTTGTGTCTGGACTTCCAGTTTGACACTGTTGTGCGCGATCGACCAATCATCCTGAGCAAACTCCTGCTGCTGCACTTCCTCAAGAAAGACATTCCTGCCCTGAGCTGGGAATTTTTCGTCAACCGCTTTGAAACATTATCTCTGGAGGCCCAGCTCCACTTGGACTGCAACAAGGAATTCCCTTTTCCCACAAGTGGGTAGTAATTTATTGGAGCAGGAATTAGCATATAGACACCACAGCTTTTCCATAACTGAAAGATATTTAAATTCCTTCCTCTCTCAGCTATTACGGCCGTACGGACCAATGTAGCCAACCTCAGTGACGCAGCAATATGGAAGATACGTAGAGCCCGTTTCGCCCGGAATCGTCAGAAGAGTGTGCGTTCACTACGTGACAGCGTGAAAGGAGACCTGGCTGAATCGAAAAGAGCATTTTCACTTCCAGAGTCACAATCACAGAGCAATAGACTCCGTAAGTAGTTCAAATCCCTCACACAATCTGACACTCTGAGAACAACCTGTCTTTAAATTCATTTTGAGATCACCCGGGTTTCATAGTTTTTTTTTGGTTTTAAGATTTGTTAGTTTGTAAGTAATATTTTACCACATGAGTTAGTATAAAGAAAGAAAGAAATTGAATAAGAGCAGTTTCTGTCAGTTTAGTCAACAACTCAACAACAACAAAAATCCTTCACATCTCCGGTGTGATTAACTTTTATTGATTATTGATCCTGCCTTAGTCTTTCCCTTCTTAATTGTTATTTAAGGTCAATTCTAGTCCAAGCCTTCAAAGTTATATCTGACAAACAAAGATAAATCTGAAATTTAAATTACACTGAAAGGTTTCCTGTGGTAAATTAGAACTCCAATCTTAATTATATTCTATTTTTGTTCATATTTCAAACTCCTTGTACAAATTAAAGTACTTACCTGCTTTAACTTACTGGTATTTTAGCCCTGTGGCTTTTCTCACATTTGAATGTGTCTGTGGACAGATGGCTGTCTGAGTGTCTGGGATCTTTCCAGATCTTTATGTCCTGTAAACTCATGGATTTTGTTGTGTTTACTAACTCCCTGCAGTGCAGCAGGAAATTGTCTGTTTGTTTGTGTGTGTGCTACATAACCATGAAGCCTGTACATGTGTTTTCAAGCTACACTGAGCTGTGTTTCCTATATGTGTCACTCTCAGCTCTTAGACTTACCAGGCAAGAACAGTCTGCACCCACACTGGGAGATTTGATAGAAAAAGTCCTGCCAGGTGAGTTGCAACCCAAATCTAAATGTACTATTCTCCCATATTTTAGTGACATCTGACAATCTCTTTTCACTTTGCTGTTTCTTATAGGTCATACGGCATCTCCCGAGGACGACTCTATCATCAGAGACCTCCTCCCTGAGGATGTAGGTATCGATCACCAAACTGTCCACCAGCTGATCATGGTGCTCATGAAGTTCATGGCCAAAGATCAGAGCAGCGCTGAGGCTGACATCGGCAGTGCTAAGGCCTTCAATACTGTGAAGCGCCATCTGTATGTGCTGCTGGGCTACGACCAACAGGAGGGCTGCTTCATGATTGCCCCTCAGAAGATGAGGACCTCCACCTGCTTCAATGCCTTCATTGCTGGAATAGCACAAGTAATCGGAATTCAACATTAATGTCATTTTGATTGGTACAGAGAATGTTATATTTTCTATCTGCTAATTAATGTAATCTCTTGCATTACACAGGTGATGGACTACAACATTGGTCTGGGGAAGCAGTTGCTCCCTCTTGTGGTGCAGGTGTTGAAGTACTGCACGTGTCCTCAGTTAAGGCACTATTTCCAGCAGCCTCCACGATGCTCTCTCTGGGCTCTGAAACCACACATCAGACAGATGTGGCTCAAGGCTCTTCTAGTCATCCTGTATAAGGTGATCTTCTATTTTTACCTGTTACTACATCCTCTGCTAGCGTGTAAAGTGCCATGTTGTGATATGGCACTTTTAAACAATAAAAGTTAAGTTATTTTATGTCACAATATTTTACAGACACAATGTTTTTTATTGTTTTTTCATACAAAGGTGACTTAACCATGTATCCATGTTGTCCCCAGTATCCTTACAGAGATATGGATGGCAGTAAAGTTGTCCTACATCTGATCCACATCACTATCAACACACTCAATGCCCAGTATCACAGCTGTCGCCCTCATGCCACAGCAGGACCTCTTTACAGTGACAACTCCAACATGAGCCGCTACAGTGAGAAAGAGAAAGGTGATGCACAACAATGGTTGATCACAGAGTTTAATGAACATCAAAAGGGACCAGGGACCTATTAGTGTGTTGTGAGTTGATGTATAAACATATATGTCTATAATGTAGTTTATGATAGTGGGTCAACAAGTTCTAAGATACAATAACAAAGCTATTCTTCTACCTATTTTCCATTTAAGTCTGTGCTTCACAGAATATGTGGGATGTCTTTTGCCTTAGGTCAGAGATTATTAATTAGTAAATCTTCCAAAAATGTATTCAACAATTAAGGTTTCTGTTTAAATTAAAGTTTTGATGTTTTCTGTTATTGTAGAGTAGTTTATTTGCTTAGGTCAGAAAAACTAAAATCCTTTTAAACACAGTACGAAAATGTATTGAAATTCTCTACATGTTTATTCACTTCAGAGGAGGACAGTGTCTTTGATGAGTCTGACGTCCACGACACTCCGACTGGTGCAGCTAACAAGGAGTCTCAGACCTTCTTTGCCCGCTTGAAGAGGATTGGAGGCAACAAGTCTGTGAAGTACCAGCCAGTGGAGTTAAATGCCAAAAAAAGTAAGTGTGTTTGTTACCCAGGTTTTCAGTGAAATGCGCCTGATAACATCTTGTCGATCGAACTTCATCTGTGGTGTATCTAATTTATCTCATTTTTGAAGTTGAAGGTGCCCTGTTTATCTGACTGAGACAGAATCTGCTCTTTTCATTCCTGGTCTAAGGTGACATTGAGCTGTCAGAGTATCGTGAAGCCAGCGCTCTACAGGACAGCATCCTGCACTGTGTGAGGGAGGAGAGCACCAGGAAAAAGAGGCTGCAGGCCATGCACAAACAGAAGTCTCTGGATATTTCCAACACAGACTCCATTCTTTTCAACCTGGATGAGCACAGGCGAAAGTCGTGTATCGACCGCTGTGACATGCAGGTACCACCTGTGGTCTATCCCCCATCGTCGTCCACGTCCCACAGCAGACGCCGTGGGAAAGGATCATTCGATGGCTCGTTTGTTCGGGTGGAGGCCGGTGATCCTGTGGACCGAAGAGGGTCCCGAGGCGGCCAGTCTGATATTTCCAAACCAGTCATCCCAGAGGTCCGTCTAAGCTGCATGACATTTGACGACAAACTGGACCAAAGCTCTTTAGGAGGATCAGCTCAGGGAAAGGAGGACCAAGACCTCATTGACCTTTCTTCTGACTGTACATCTATTCCAGAGAAGCACTCGCTGCTCTCCATGTCAGACACTGACTCGTTAGTCTTTGAACCACTACCTCCTTTAAGAATCATCGAAAGTGATGAGGAATTTGATTTTAGTGCTATCTTAAACTCTAAGTTTAATGGCAGTCCAAAGGTTTCCGCTTCACCTGCCAGTAGTAACACCCTACGTCTGTCTCCAGTGGTCCAGGTGAGTGTGGAGGACTGTTCTACTGGAAAGAAGACACCAGAAGACAGCTCAGAGAAGACACCAGTGCAAAACACACCAACTGGGCTCACACCAAGTACCTCCCTGGATCTTCCGGATCGACAGGAATATATCTGCCATGAAAGCCCAATGACACTTAAGCAGAAAAGAGATCTTCTAAGGAAGACCCCTCATGTCCCAGACACCTCATTAGATGATGCATCGGTGGTCCCTGAAGATATCAGGACTGGAACAGGACCTACAAGCAGTCCCTCTGGTAGGACAATTTTCTTAGACATCCCAGAGGACAAAGCCGAGCCTCTTTCCTCACCAGAGAAAAGCAAGAGTATTAGCAATGATGAGGAAGAGGAAGATAGTGATGATGAAGATGAGGATGACATGGGCGATGGTGACGATGCAGACAGCGACCCTAAACCTGAGAACGGAGAGGAAAACGATGAGGCTGAGTTTAAAATCCAAATCGTTCCCCGGCAAAGAAAACAGAGAAAGATAGCTGTTAGCGCCATCCAGAGGGAGTATCTGGACATTTCTTTCAACACTTTCGACAAGCTCAGTGGTGAGCCAACTGCAGAAGCAGGTAAGATACAAGATGTCACTTCATAGGTTCTGGTATTAAGCATTAATATTACAATTTTATCTTTGATGCAGAGAAAAAGAAAACTAGTTGACCGTCCTAGCTCCCCTGCAGGGGGTGCTGCAAATACAGTGCAAATGATCTGGCTCTTAGTTGAGTGCATTTGTTTAATCAGTATCAATCTAGTACATATTTAATCAATATCTTGTAGTGGGTGAGTAGGTCATGCAGCTATGACGCAACCAGTGGATTATGGATTTTATTCCAGATTGCGCAGATTTACAATTGTATAGATTTTTGATAATTAAGAACGTTTTCTTTGGTTTTTTAAAGTAGTTGTCTTTCTGGATGAAAACATTTAAATTTTTTTCAAGTAGAAAACTCCTTATTGCATCCATATACTGTACAGACTGCAACATACGTGCAGATTAATTGCCATCATCAACAGGCAAAAATTATCTTTGAATATTAACAAGATTTTTCTATATCTTGAATACCTGTTAGAAATGTTCTGATAAGATAGAGATAATAAGGTTCACCCCCATTAATGATAGATCTAAGTAGAAATGTATTTATCACTTTATTCCAAGTTTATATAATTGTTCCAGTTACATAATTAATACATTTTGAATTCATCACTATGGAGTTAATGCATACATTAGGGTAGGGTTTTTGTTCCTAGTACATTAACAATAAGTCAATTATGTAAAGCTACACTGGTTACAGACTAAGTCTGACTCTAATGTAGACCTGATTTTAACTAGACTTTGGAGAGACTAATTTGAAAAAAGTTACAGAATCTCTAATAAATAAAATGTCACCTGGACTGCATTCCATTGAAGGTCTATGTTATTGTTATTTTAAAAAAGAGAAAAATAATATGCGTCAAAGAACTGCAATTTCTAAAGGTTTTATCTTTGTATCTTGTACAACACAAGTGTTAAAAGTGTGACACCTCACTGTGTTCAGTGCTGTGGCTTTTTTACTCTTCATTTAATATAAACACAGCAAATTTAAAAGGAAGCTGAACAGCAAGGCAGAAGAGATTATTAAATTAGCTCTAAACAAACTATAAATAAACTTCTGGCCGTAAGCATTTCTGCCACAGATGCTGTTCATTATGCAACTATTACATATATACAATAAACATAGTATGGCATACTGACATGCAATACAGGCATGTAATGGCATGTATCCTGATGCCGATGCCCAACATTCACCCATATTTTGCAGATCACAAAGTTCTGTCAACATTGGAAAAGCCAAGAGAATCTGCCTCAGCCCCAACGCTTGATGCTGGTATTCCTGAAACAAGCCATCGCTCGTCATTATCAAGTATGAAAATACTTCATTACCTGATTTATGCAATACACAAGGCCTTAATTTGACATCTTGTGTATAAAATGATTGTTTAGGAGCTGAGAAAATGACAAAAATAATTATATAATTTCTTCTTCATTTCTTAATATAGAATAAATGCAAATTATAAACAAAATTTAAAATGTTCTTAACCCACTGCAAGTAGAGCTTTTTTTTTTTTTAAATCATAAAAAGTTTCCACCTCCACATTTATCATGTGACCACACTGAAGGCTTGGTTGTGTGGCGGCCGGTGTCTTATGCGTGTCTCTCTTCTCTATGTAATCCACAGCTCAGTACCGTCAGGTGAAGCGAGGCTCTCTGGGAGCTCTGACCATGAGTCAGCTTATGAAGAGACAGTTGGAGCACCAGTCCAGTGCACCGCACAACATCAGCACCTGGGAAACAGGTCAGCAAATTTACAGCACAAACAGACCTTTTAGTTTCACCATTTGCT
The DNA here is from genome assembly GCA_016785265.1 of Paraplagusia blochii. Lineage (NCBI taxonomy): Eukaryota > Metazoa > Chordata > Actinopteri > Pleuronectiformes > Cynoglossidae > Paraplagusia > Paraplagusia blochii. Next base: position 52,106 of record JAFBJS010005957.1, on the reverse strand, counting down.
CCTTTTTCGTTGGTTTTCCTCTGCTTCCCTCATACATACTGTAAATGTAAGCAAATGTTGCCATTGGCCCATGACCATGTATTTTGTACCATGTGTTCACAGTCAGTGCTCAGCTCTTCAAATAATACACATTTTCACAACACCCTCGCTCTACTATGTGGAAACATGTTGACATATTCAGATCAAAAGCCTAATGTTTTTTTTGTCATTTAAAAATATTTTAAAAAATGATTTATAACTACTTGCAGGTCCAACAAAAACAAGTCTGCTGTCTGCACCAAGTACAGTGAGCATGTTTGTCCCAGCGCCAGAAGAATTCATCGACGAGCAGCCAACCACCATGTCAGACAGGTAAGTAACATACAGTCATGGAAAATATTATTAGTCCACTCTTTCTTTAATTTCTTGTCCATTTAAAAGTCTGCTTCCACTTAATCTACATTAATCTGGACAAATATAAGAACAACAAAAAAGGCTCATAATTAAGTTTAATTTCAGAGCTGATTTCTGGCCATTTTGCATGGTTTTATTGACGGTGACAAAAATCACTTTCATTCCTACATCACTAGCAATAACATTGTACTGACAAATACAGTGCTTTTAGTCATTGCATGGTTTTGTGTTCATTGTTTCCCCCAGGTGATAAACCTTTAGTGGNCAGGTGATAAACCTTTAGTGGAACAAGGCATTAAGATGAACAAGGAATTGAAGAAAACAGCAGAGTGGTCTAATAATTTTTTCCATGACTGTAGCAGCAGGTTTAATTCTTAATACAAATCTAGTCAGATCGAGGATTGTAAGGCTGCACTGGTCTCTCTGTGATGTTGCAGGTGTCGGGACTGTGCAGCTGTGCTGGAGGAATATGACGAGGAGACCCTGGGCTTGGCAGTGGTCGTTCTCTCCATGTTTGTCCACCTCAGTCCTGACTTGGCTGCTCCTATGCTTCTTGACATAATGCAGTCCGTGGGCAGGTACAGTACATTAGGACCGTTCCAGTAAAAGCTTGGCAATCCCCTTCCACGCAGCAGTTCCACAATAAATTAACTTTTATAACTCGCCGATAGAAATCATGCATAATTCATGGCAGAGCCCTCATCCACTGCTTTAACTTCTTTCAGGTTGGCATCGAGTGGCAATTTTTCCGGACAAGCTGAGAGGTATGAGACAGTAAAGCCTTCACACTAGTGCACTCAGATCATTTACTGTGCTTATAGATGACATTAATAATACATGTGAGCAGCGACTGCCAGTCCCGCTCAAGACGTTTGCCCTATGTTTTGCAGCATGTTGATTCCGGGGAATGTAGCAGGCGTAGCAAAACAGTTTCTGCGCTGCATGTTCCACCAGCTGGCACCTAACGGAATCTTGCCCCAACTGTTCCAGAGTAACATCAAAGGTCTGTAAACAAAACTACCGTAAATATACCCCACTCTGATAACAGCATGGCCCCCTAACACTGAAGTGACGTTAAACACCGGCTGTTTCAGAAAACCTGAATTTTTGATCAGTCCAATTAAAGTTTCAGTGTTTTTTTTTCTTAATAGAAAACTGTAAAATATATTTTTCATAACAGTTAAATATACAGCACTACATATGCACAGACTTTGTTTTTCTGTCGCAGTTTTACTCACAAATTAGCCATGTTATTTTATTTATATTCTTCATGCTCAGATGGAAGTTTCCTCCGAACACTGGCGTCGTCGCTGATAGACTTCAATGAACTGAGCTCTGTTGCTGCTCTCAACATGCTGCTTGAGGTAGGAGTTTTGTTTCTGCATGGAGTCTTTTAACCAGCAGGAGGAGCTCTGGTCTAACCAGTGGTTTGATTGTGACCGCTGCAAGCGGTGTCTTTAAGGTCATCTCAAATCAGATTATCCAAGAATCCTTTCCTTTTCCTGCACTGCACTTACAAAGTCACATAAATGAAAGACAAGAACTCACTGATGCATGAGCCAATCATGGTCCAGCAAATCCGCTGCACTGGTAATGACTAATGTGATTGATTAAGACTGAATGATCAGTTACATGGAAATAGTCCTGCCTATAAAAACATTATGTAATGCCCTCATTAATTCTCTCATGCCCCCCAGGGATTTAACAACAAAAAAAGTCTGCCAGCAGGGGGCACTATGCTGCATTGCCTGGACAACATTGCCACGTTCATGGAGGCTCTCCCCATGGACTCTCCCAGCAACTTGTGGACGACCATCTGCAACCAGTTCCAGACATTTCTCACAAAACTGCCCTGTGTGCTTCCTCTGAAGGTAGATATTGACTCCTCCGCTCACTCAGTCATGGTCTGATATGGTTTAATGTGATTAAGGCTGGAGGAAATGCATCCTGCAGTGGTGCCCTTGTCAGGTTCAATAGGACAGAGCCCTAAAATTGTGATTGATTTCACTCTGACGCTTTTTACCGTCAAGGTCTGATAAGTGTATTCTGATCGATGGACCTGCGCAGACAATTTTGACAAAATCTCTTACTGAAATGTATCACTGCAGTGCCACATGGATTCCAGTTTGAGGATTATCATCTGCCTGCTGAAAATCCCAACCACAAATGCAACCAGGGTAAGTAGGGTGGCTGGGGTTTTCCTTCTCATTTGTACAAATTCTCAAGTCTTCATGTCTGACATGTTCTGTTTCTATTTCCGTAGAGTCTCCTGGAACCCTTCTCTAAGTTGCTGAGCTTTGTGATCCAGTATGGCACCTTCAGTCTCTCCTACCTAGTAGAACTGTGTGGACTGTGTTACAAGGGCTTCAACAAGGTACTGGTCACTTTGCTTATGTGGTGTTCTTCAAAGTGGACATGTAGTTCATGTTAAAGGCAGAATAAATTGAAAAAAAAATGCCTTGGGAGCTGCCATTAAGCATATGGTTTCTCTGGGATTCAAAACCCTGACCCTTTGTGTATGACAAATGTGATAGGAGGGTGTTATGACACTGCTACACTTTGGAGCCTCAATATTTTCCAAATATGGTATTGTATTGGTGATCACTCCCATATAAAAATACATTTTTTATGGGAATTCTGTTCAGGTAAAGTATACCCATCACAATACAATACATAGTGCAATAAAGTTAAATGAGTTCAACTGTTATAAGGTTAATAGTGACAGATATTTGTTATGTGCCATCGCCAAGCTAAGCTAACTCTAGACCAATGTTTCTCAAAGTGTGGGGCGGGCCCCCCTGGGGGGGCGTGGTGAGATGCTGAGGGGGGCACATGTGACTCTGGGGAACACGCTTTTTTTCAGCCGTACTACAATAAAGTGTAATTGTACATCCTTGTAAGTTGAACTATATCTCTTTCTTTTTGTTTTCTTTATGTTAATAAGGATACGGTGTTATGCAGAGGTGTAGCTAGAACTATTTTATAGACAAATGCTATTATTTATAGTTGTGGCAGAGAGTGGGTGTAGGGGAGGGGGGCGTGAATTCTTTTCTTTTTGTAACAGAAAATAATTGAGAAAAACTGCTCTAGACTAACAAACACATGTACTGGTACAATTAAATGACCAGTGTCAGTCCTCCACCAGATGGCGCGATAGCCCACTGCTTATGTTACCATTTAGAATAGTCCTTTATTGTCATTGCACCTTGGGGGGTACAACGAAATTGGGGGAACGAAATTTATGCCCTTTTTTATCCATTACTTCATACAGGTCAAATTTAATTTCACTGGTGGCCTTAATGAATGTAACAGCTTATGTAATTAATAATGTTTCTGCAATTTATTAAAGTGAGTAAAGTGAGTAAAATTATATAAAAGTGACAATAAAATGACAATAAAATGACAATAAAAATATATACATAATAAATTTTTAGGTTTATATATCAGTACTTTATTATAAGGCAATTGCTGTTTCTGCTCCTGCGGGCCACACACAATGACTTCAGCGGCCACATTTGGCCCAC
>JAFBJS010005957.1:0-42622 GCA_016785265.1 Paraplagusia blochii | reverse complement strand
GCAGTGCTTTATTTTATTGCAAAATGTGTATTTATGCTGAATACTAACTCTTCTTCAAGTGAAGCCACAACGAATCATTGTTCATCTCCCCTGTCATCTGTATCTTCTACTCTGGCTCCAACAACTGCATCCAATCAATCTTCTCTTTGCCTCCTACCTGCTAGCTCTATCTCTAGGATCATTCTTCTTCCACTGTCCCTCCTCTGAACATGTCCAAACCATCTTAATCTGTCTTCTCTAGCTTTTTTCTCCAAACCTTCCTGTCTGTGTTGTCCCTCTAATCACCTCATTCCTGATCCTGTCCATCCTTGTCTCTCCTAAAGAGAATCTTAGCATCTTTAACTCCTCCACCACCAGCTCTTTCCCCATGTCTTCTACCTATTCCTAGTGTCTCTAATCCCATCCATCATGGCTGGTCTTCCAACCGTCCTGTAAACCTTTTTCCTTCACCTTAGCTGACTCTCTTCTAAAACAGATCCCTCCTTATACACAGTATATATAAACACTAAGACAATTACATTTAAATAGTACTAGAATATTTCAAGTGTAACTTACTTGTTTTGTGAGAAACTTGTGTTACACTATAACTACAACATAATGTTTCTGACTCTTTGCAGTTGATCCCTATGTGGCTGCCCATGATTCAATCCAACCTGAAGGTAAGACATTTTTCATATCTGTGAAATCCTATTTTGAGAAAGAAATTTTCAATCTAAAATGATGCCATTCTCCTTGGGTAGCATTTGTCTGCTGGGCTGCAGTTGCGTCTCCAGGCCATCCAGAACAGAGTAAACCACCAGTACCTGCAGGGACAAACATCTGGAGTTCCTCCATTTGCTCTGCGCAAATGGCTGCAGTGCACACAGTTCAAGATGGCTCAGGTGGAGATCCAGTCGTCTGAGGCTGCCTCGCAGTTCTATCCCATGTGAATGTTCTGGCTCCAGGGACCGTGGGTCGGCCCACAGACACGAAGGCTCTCAGACTGTTGTATAAACTCATGATGTGTAGGATTAATTTAGCAATTTTGTTAAGAAATATGTGTAAATGTACAGCAAATCTATGCTATTTTAAAGTACGACTGCTGGAACCAATGATAAAAATGTCCAGGAGGCATGTGTTAAACTGTTGGTTGGTGGACAGACAGATTTCTATAGACCTGCTGTGTGTTGGGAATGAAAGTAAATGTGTGTGTAAACCTGTAACAGTCACTTTTTAAATAACCATTGAAAAAAGGAAAATAAAAGTTGAGAGTTTTTCTAATGGTGCAGACAGTCGTTTCTGATGAAACACTGTTCCTTCCAAGAATTCAAATGTGACATTTCACTGGCCTTTATGTCCACTTTGCTGCACTGCAAATGGCAAAGTGATAAAATCACTTTGTTTGGGTTTTTCTATTGAACGAGAAACTGAAACCTTGGGTGTCTCCGGGAAAAAAAAAAAAAAACATGCATTACCCAGCTTTTGGTCTGAGATCCTTGTCAGACTGTCAGTCACGCTGCCTCTCGCCATCGGAGCTCGTATCGATCAGGGGCCTGTCTAAGTAGCAGCAGCAGCAGCTTTGTAACTCGATAAGGTGGAGCCAGACATTGGAGGTAAACAAGACTATTTTGGCTGTGTTCGCCTCCCTGCCCCAAAATGGAAAACCCCACACCCACACCCCATTTCTCCATCCCACTTCATTGGCAGCGGTGAAAAAGATTGGCCCACGCATATACGGAGCAAACACAATTACCTTTGGCCTAATGTGGTTTGTTGTGATTAAGTATTGTTGTGAGGTCTAACCACATTACCACAGTGCTCTTGTCTGAGAATAACAGATGACATGACAGCGGGGCTGGAAATCTGAGCAGCACATTAAATTTACTTTTTGACCTCTCACTCCTGCAAAGATTTCATTACGGAGCTTTAACAGGAATTAAACCTGATGATATTAATGTATTCTGCCAGGTGGAGGGACGGGAGGAGGGAAATTCTCCTGATGGGATTTCTTAGACTTAGAATTTACCCGTTTATAGGAGGTTGTACAGGAAACTAGCGTCTCACCATGTGAATAATGACCACACAACACCAACGCTGTAGTTGTGGACGACCCCCGAGCCACAGATGAATCAGTCTGCAGTGGCCCCTTCTCATCAGACCTGGAGTCCTTGCTCATCAAAGAGCCTCTCTCCTGCTGTGTGTGTGTGTGTGTTAGTGTTTGTGTATTAGTGGTACTATGTGCATGTGTCTCCACAGGGTTCAACCTTGGTTTTATCAGCCACTGCCATCATGGTGATTGTTTGAACTTCAGCTTTTCTGTATTCCAGAGAACATATATCTTTGACTCTCTCTCCCTCTCTCTCTCTCCCTCTTTCTTGCTCTCTCTGTCTTTCTCTCTCTCTTTCTGTCTCTCTCATTAGCAGCAGCTTATGTAATCAGCATCCCACAGGTATCCAGCACTTTACCCATCCCTGCCTGCCTGCTCGCCTGCCTGCCTGCTGCCTCCTGGAGGACCATATGGGGGTTCTGACCTGATGAGCAGGCAGCTGGAGACACTGAGGGTAATTAACACTGACCAACGTCCTCTCAGCCAGAGATGAGTGAGTGGGTCCTTAAAAATGATGCTGAAGGTCATCTTGGCAAGGAACGTAGCATGTGTCTGCATGCACTGAGTCACAATAATCTGAGAAATAATCAGGAGTCATTTTTCTTGATTCTAGCTGTTGCCTTTTTACAACATAATTTTTTTATATCAACACATCAACACATCCTCTGCTGGTTGTGGAGCAGTGTTAGGCTTGTTGAGACACTGGCTGTCCCTGCTCTTCCTGCCCAGTGCTGTCACATTGCTTTTACGCCGGTGAAATATCCTGCTATCCTCAGACTGGGAAATGCATGAATGTTTAAATTGCTCTGAATGTCCTGTGGTATTAGCATCAAACACCACGTCTACAGCAGGGGAGGCGAACGAAACCAGCGCCTCTCATTCACATCGGGATTCATTTAACTTCCTCTCCAATGCTTTTTTAATGTGATTTGTCAAATTCAGATTATACATCATCTGTGCGTATTTTCTTCAGTATTTATTATATTTTATTCCTCTGGGTATTTTTGACTCTTAAATCAGCCACAAGCCAGTGTTTTTTTAGTGTTGGTCCCAAGCCTGGAAAAATAGTGATGGTTGTGTCAGGAATGACATCCGGCGTACAACTTTGGCCAAATCAATGATGAAAGATAACTAAATGATTTCCATACATAGATGGAAAATGTTGACTCGCTGTGGCAAACCCTGAATTAACCAAAGGATGAGGAAGATATTTTTGACTCCTCTCGAAATACAGAAACTTGTCTAAACTTTACTTGCAGATGGTGCAATACAAATGACCTTGTTCATTAATGCCGTGACACTCAAAGTAAAGGTTGCGGCCCCCATGGGGGGGCACAGAAAATTAAAGCAAAGATTAAAAAATAGATTATTTTTTTGTCAACACTTATTTGAAAAGGTTCATTATTCAGTGTGAAGATACAGGGCTGGAAACATTTGTTAATTGTTTTTCATCCACACCTTCATCCACATCTTCATTCCTTACTGCAATATTCAGCTTCGGATGTTCATTGTTAAAGGGGCGGTAGGATTTCAGTGCACTCATTTTAATTATTTTTTTTCCTTCCCCCCCCAATCGAACTGTTCGGACGATTCATCTTGTTCCTACCTGAGATCTCAGGGGTTTTTTGTTTGTTGTCTTTATTTGTTAAATATTTTTTTTGTTCAAATCAATCAAAGGTATTTAAAATAATTGTGTATGATGAGTGATTGTATATTAGGTACTGTGGTTTTTGACAGTATTCATTTTGATTTTTTCCCTATCATTTTATTTTTCTTGATACTGTGCTGCTAAATATCAATATTGTTCAATACAACTCCTATAAGACTCAAAGTAAAGGTTGCGACCTCCACGGGGGGGCACAGAAAATTAAAGCAAAGATTAAAAAATAGATTATTTTTTTGTCAACACTTATTTGAAAAGGTTCATTATTCAGTGTGAAGATACAGGGCTGGAAACATTTGTTAATTGTTTTTCCATGCTAATCAACTGTAAGATATTTAAAGGTAAATTAATGTAGGCAGCACTGGTGGAGACTTGGGTCTGCAAGGCTTCAGGTTTGAATCCACCAGCTGCCAGGGTGCCACTGAGCAAAGTACCTTCCTGACCCACATAACTTCCAGTGGTCTCACCACCCACAGGAAAGCCCACAGTATGGAGTAGTGGGATTCCAGCAAAAGTAAGAGAAGAAGATGAAGATACTGAATGATGAATTAGTAAAATATTTTTAAAAATTTGTTTTTTTACATTTTTTGTGGTGCTGTCAATTGGTTTGGAAAGGGGTCTGCAGAAGACAAGAAGCTTTTTTGAAAAGACATCCATCACCTTGATATCGACTAGTGACAGTTGGCCCAGAGAGGGCGCTCAGACCCACTAAATAACACTGTTTACGCCACGACACAGTAGACGGTGGTGTTCTGTTATATATGTACAATTTTATTTACAGCTGAAAAACTCGTCTCACGTACAGGTCTCTCTATCTGTTTGGTATAATGCATAATTGTGTGTGATCTATTGATTGCCATATGTACAGGAATGGCTTGCTCCATCAACATGACGACATTGACGTAATTCTCTAACAGTAGCACGTTGTTGACGTTCTGCTATGTATAAACATGTTCTGTTACACTGTACATGAATTAACAGTCCAGAAGGCAGAGAGTTAAATATTGATATTTACATTCATGCATCCATCATTGCTCTCATATACAGTAGGTACAAGTCGGGGGTCGGGGACTGGGGATGTACCGTTAGCTAATGATACCTGTGCATGAAATAATGCAGACATTTGCTTGTCCACATTACCACAGGTGAGCAAAATATCGGACTGGGGACAACTGAGTGAACCCCACTGACTGGGCACACTCAGACAAATAGACAAACAGACAGAAAGACAGGTAGACAGGCAAGCAAATAGACAGGCAGTTAAACATACGTACCACTGGACAGGCGGAAAGTCAGACAGATGGGCAAGCAGACAGACAGATTTTGACAGATGGACAGGCGAATTGGCAGGCAGACAAATAGACAGACAGGCACACAGACAGACAGGCAGGCACACAGTCAGAGAGACAAATGAATGGACAAGACAGGCAGAAAGACAGTTAAAAGAACAGGTAGACTGATAGAAAGACAGACAAATGTTAGATGGACAGGTGGACTGAAGGACAGATAAACAAAGAATCTTACAGACAGACAGGTAGACAGACAGACCAAATGTACAGATGTACATAGTATTATTGTTAACATCACAGAGGTGTTGACTGATGTTCTAGCTAAGTTTTGTTTTTCTTTTAGGCTGAGACGTGGAGGACGTCGGTAACAGCACTGACTCACACACTTCTCTGTTTGGCCGTCCTCAGCCTGTGTAACCTGATCTCTGGCTCTCGGTTCAGTCTCCTGTCTCTCACCAGTAACAGGGTCAGCCAGGGGTCCGTGACCCCGGTTCCCGTGGTGATGGACCGAGCCTTTCTTGACAGACCGGAGACAAGTGAAGATTGTCAATATCCTGTCCACACAACACTTCTGAAGGCATCTGGCTGAGACTCGGTTGACTTGTGACGGCACGTGGAACATGACGAGAGACGGGGTCGTCTTGACATAAACCAGAGACGGAGACTGACGTATGACGCAGCACAGAAATAACACACATCCACACAGAGGGAAACAAACGACCAGACACAAAACAGTTGCACGCGGCAAAACTCTGCAGAGCAAGCAAGTTTTCTGCATCAGTGTCAACAAACCGACAGCAGACTCTAAGCACTGGAGCGTCACAAACTACACAACCCCGTTTATGTTAGTACATTTCCTAAAAAGTCCAAATTAAATCCCTACTTTGGTTATTCATATAAATCCATATTAGTGAAGAACAATGCAAAAGAATTGCCATTAAGAATTTCACTTTGTGACTTGATCATTTCAGACACTGTTGACTACAACAATCTCCAAAACCATTAGGGCTGTCTCTCTTTTTATTTCTCTCCCTTTGTCTGTCTCTTTCTCCTACTGTGTCCTCCAAGACACAAAGATTTTGATCCTATCAAGATCTACGATTGATTGATATTATTAAATACTCAGTAAGTCATGGGACATCTATGGGCGGAAGGAGGAAACTTCTGACCGCTGCATTAAATGGTTTCAGGAGGGACATAGTCACATGGCCTTGGGATGGATTTGTGAAGCATACACTTAACTCACCAAAGAGACTAGAAATTGTACTAAATGTTCTGCAGGACAATTGGCCATTGGTATCATTCAAGACCAAACTATGTCCCCTGGGTCAGATAAGGGCCGCTGGGCCCATCAAGGTGGAGACTGATGTCAATCCTCCTTATAAAGAATTACAACAAATCAACAGTAATTTCTGTGCATGCCTTTAAGTGGCAGCAGACATCAAATCTGCTAAATATAAATATACATTATATTTAGCAGACTCTCATCCAAACTGATAGCAGTTGCTTTAATTGCTATTATCAGGCTGCCCCTGATAAGCGCCATGCTTGTGGTTCCTCTGGGAATCAAACTCAGACTCTGCTCTTTGAGTTTTGGAGTCATGCTAACCACTGCACTGTGGAACAAACAATGGGATACCTTTGAAAGATTAGTTTTGTTTTTGGACATTTTTGGACAAGTTATTTACCCAAGGTTTTACAGAAAAAGTCATTGTAAACTGTCTCAATCTTGGTCATCTTGGCTCACTGTTCTGCACAAAATACAAGAGACAGACATTTTTCTCTGGCCTGCCTGCGGTCCATATCTTTTTCTGTATGAGAGACTTAATGAATGATTAATTGAATTACCCCATGATTGGTCTTGTAGTTTTGGAGGGTGCTGTAGGCAAAAAAAAGCATGTTTAACAAAGAGTTTCAAGTGTGTCACTAAATGTACTACTTTATTGCATTATTTTGAAAGTATACTAACTGGGGTTGGGTATGATATAGTTTTAAAAGTTTTAAAACAGTGCTTTAAGAAAACAATGAAATTCATCCAGATTTCTCAGTTCTCTTCACGATGCAAAAAACTCACAAGACTTCATTCGTTTAAGTAGAAAAATAAATTCAAAGGTTGGTTAATAAATACAGAGAATAAATCAATGAAAGACTGAAGTATATTACAGGGAGTCTTTAGTGGCATTTTTGGCATGGTAAAATAACAAGAAGACCCCGTTTGATGCAGTTGCTTCTCTTCAAACCCTCCCTTCCCCATTTTTTTTTTCCAAATATGAACTTCTCTAAATTGCATAGTCAGATGAATCCACGACTCAGATCCAGGACCAACAGTAACGTCACGCCTCTCACAGATCATCAGTCTTAGATGTAGAGAACAAAAAGGACAAACAGCCTGGTGAGTGGAATATTAAAAAAATTGCATTCTCTGTTAAAAACGGCATGCATGTTATTTTTGTGAGTGTGTGTAAGAGGTCATGTCCTGTGGGATGGCTGAATTGTCTGTTGCTCTGTTGCAGACGTCAACAGTGTGTGAGGTCTGGATCTGCGGCGGACTGGCAGACAGCTCCTCTCCAGCCAGCGGCCAACCAGCCTGTCAGCAACACTTGTTGTTCCTCAGAGTATAATGTCCAGCCTGCTGTGCCACTTTGGACACCATGGGTGGGGAGTGTACCTCTTTCACTCCCCCCAATTGGGCTTTCATTTTTTTTCCCCCCATTCGTCTTGAACGGCTCCTCTTGAGCCGAAGAAAGTCTTCAGTCTGGGCATCGTGCCAAGCAGAGAGCGAAAATATCGAGTCACTCGGGTGGAAAAAAAAAATAAAACCCTGTTACATTTTGGATGAGAAGGGATTGTTGCATCAGGAGTCACGTGAGCAATGGTAGTGATGATGTCACTTCCTGTGTCCCCTAGGAGACAGTCTATACCACAGTGTTGTTGGTACCAATGGACTTTTTGTTGCGGATGCTCATGGCGTACTCCCCGCGACTCGTCCCGTTCTCCTCTTTACGTAGTGGTTTCCTGCGAACAAACAATTTTCATAAAGTGAGCTTAATTTTCTTGCCAAGGGAAATTTGATGTCATACTCTCCCTTGCCTCCCCTCACTCCCCCTGCTCCCTTCAGCCAAAGGCCATGTCATTAAACAGAGTTTCTAGACTGTTAACCTTTTGGCTGATTTGATTTCTCTGCCTGCTGTAGATGGAGTCGCTGCCATCAGCGATACTTTCTAATAAGCCTGGCGTTCAAAGGTCATCTTAACAAGGAGACGCGGAGTGGGGGAGAAGGACAGTATGAGGCAATTACTTCCTCTGATTGGTGGACACCATTGCACTGCTAAATAATGAGTGTGCATTGCGAGACAACTTGGGAATAACAGTGATATGTAGCCTCCACCTTGGCTGTGCTGTAACACTGAGACGGCTGCAAAACAAAACTGCAACACATGATCCGCCGCTGCCTCCGCTGGCGGCCTCTGAAAAGCCGGATCATTCTATGCCACCACTTTCATGCGCTCCTCTGTGCATTTCTGCTTATTATATTTGTCCAGTGTACTGTGGCTTCTGCACCGACCCCCTTCAGCTCCATCCCCTGCCCGGGTTTATATAACACGGAGACAGATTTGAATACAGTTAGTACAGTCATTGTCCTGCTCCAAGACTGTACGCTGCCTTCACTGGCACACAGGACCCTTGAGCGACATGTTAGCTTAGTGTCTCCTACCCAGTGAAAGCCACTGGTTGGTGAGTTCACTTAGTAACAGTCCAGCACAGTTTAACATTCTGATTCAGACAGAGTGGGAATCCTCTTTCATGAGCAGCTTTTGCAGTTAGTGACATGGCAAATTCTACTGTCTTTACGATTCAAAGAGCTTTTTTTTCACCTGTCTACATGCTCTAAATATATAATTGCAATTGCTAAATGACATTAGCAGGTAGCAGGCCACGCCACTATGTCAAACAGCAGCCAGTATGGACTTTCCTGCCTTTGGAACCCATGACACTAGTTTTAGGTTTTCTTCAACAACAGATCTGTTATTGGGTATCAGGGCTGACAGTCTCCATAACTGCCACACAAACCACACAGCACCATACAGTCAGACTTCCTGTGGGTGATGAACTGGTTGAAGAAGTAAAACCTCAGCGTTTGGTATCAAGTAACAAACTAGTCCAGTTGCTAATGTTACAGGTTTCTTTCATTTTCATCAATATTTTTTACAGTTTTATGATTTAAGGATAAAACAAATTGTTTTGGGGCTGTGGCTCAAACTGTTCCTCAAAGCGCCGCTGTAGATGCTGGTTTTTGCTTCAACTGATGAAAAACACATAGTTTGGCCAATCAGCTGTCAGATGACCAGGATCAGGTGTGTTACTGTTTGGCTGGAACAAAAACCTGCAGCCACAGCGGCACTTTGGAACAGTTTGGACATGTCTTTTCTTAATTTTTTTTTTTTTTTAAGAATTCTGCCTTTATCTGTTATTGTCGGCTTGGCTACATCACCTCTGTCCCTCACCTCAATCAGAATTCTCTTTAATATTCCTCTCCTCTTGACATTGTACGTGAAAAAAAATCAAACTGTCAAATGAAAAAATCTGAGAAATCTGCCTTGTCAGTCAATCCTCAGCCTGTAGTCAACTCTGAAACTCCAGCCTGTCAGTCAATGTGTGGCTATAAACCACAGTAAAGTAGAGTTTTTATCATTTTTTTTCAGTCTCTACATCATTTTATCCTGTGGCCACGCCTCTTTACGTGCCTGGCCTCGCCCACTGTAATTACTCACCCTTTCTCACCTGTGCCTTGTTAAACCTCTCACTCTCTATATGAGCCTGACTTCTCCACAACTTCAGGTTCTTGACTTGTTTTTTTAGTCAGTGGTTCGTGGCCCAACCCTTCCTGCGCTAACGTGAGTTTCCTGTTTTGTTTAAATGGTTCATTTATCTTGTCTGTAATTTAGTTGAATGTTTGGATGATTAGAGACACTAAACATCCAAACACTGGTGTCCTGTGTTGGACACAGAACACCAGTCAGACCTGCATTATACTGGAGTTTCATTATAAAATATACTGTTCACAAATTACACTGTTTTAGCGGAAGTTTATTCATAAAGTTAGTCATTTGGATGGTGGTTATGGAGCAAAATGAATAAATATGTTATTTTCCAGAGAGACAGCTTTGTTCGTATTGACCAACTGCACCATAAACTGTTTTGGTAAATATTTATTTTTTTATGAGGAGTTTTGTCCTAGATTATGATGTGACTGGTGCATTAGTGTGAGTACACTGTAGGAACTGTATAGCTGCATCTACCCCATAACATATTCATACACATTTGAATATTACTTATTCAATTAATAAATATTGTACTTTGCTCTGTGTAATTGGGGCAGTGGTGGCTTAGTGGTTAAGGAAGTGGATTAGGATCCAGAGGATTTTAGGTTTGATTCCACCAGCTACAAGGTTTCCTCTGATGTCCACTGAGCACGGCACCGTTCCCACTCACTGCCCATGAGGTCAAAGCTGCCCACTGTTCACTTTGGTCATAGGTTAAATGCAGAGGTCACTTTTAGTTGTGTGCAGTGGTGTGGATCACAATGGGAGGGAGTTTGCTCCTTCCTTCCTTCCTTATAGCAACAATGTTAAGCAAGTAAAAATCTCAGCAAAGACTTTATTTTAACGCACTTTGAAGCCCCTGTGGACCACAGAAAATGACTAGGTGCACCACAATTGGCCCCCGGGCCTTGAGTTTGGCACATTTGCTATAACTTGTTTAGTAATAACTAGGAGATTTTATGCACATAGCTAAATATAATGAGGCAGAGGGTGATGCTAATTAAAGACAAGAGAAAATCGGGTCCAAAGAAAACATTAGGCTGTGATGGAGGTCTTTGTGTTCTGGGACTACCTGCCCAGAGAGGTCATAATGAGCAGCTTCTGTCCATGTCGGACAGAAGTGCTGGCTGTGTCCCTGTGGGACCTGGGGAAAGCCTGAGAATGGAAACAGTCCAGACCCAGGGTGGAAACATATTATGCTGTGTGGGCGATGATCTGCTGGCGCTATTGCAGATAAGGGAGTTGGGATATACCGACGTGTCCTCTGTGGAGCAGATTACAGTGTTTATAGCCTGTCTGGGAATTCTCCTCTTCTGAGCAGAGCGACTGCAGTCAATAATCATTTAACATTACGCAACAGACCAGCAGTTCACTGTTACTTTCATTTAAATGGTCTTATAGTCACCGTGTCAGAGTTGAACCCCAGCATTCAGTCCCTCGCACAGACTGACCGTGTCGCTGTGAGCCCCCACACAGGGCCTCAAACCGTCCTCCATGCAGACGTTCAATAATAGATGCCGTGCTGTTGACACATGGCAGGTGGCAACACAGGACTTCACAGGTTGGATGAATATTTTATATGAAAGCTGTGCAATCACAGCGCACACTCCTGTTTGAAGTTTGGGGGAATGGATCTTGGAGAAATTGGGACATGTGTTGAGCTGTTTATAATCACCGCAGCCATCTGGAAATTTGTCTTGACGCTATCTGTCGGCAAAAGATGGCAGCGGGAAAGGAGCGGCGCTGATCTCACCGTGGTGGCAATTTCCAAATAAAATGGAGCGGATAAATAATGTATCAGTCCGTATTGGATTTCATTTTGCCTGACAAATATTCTCATTTTGTTGCAGGTCTGAAGTATCTGGGTATCACGCTCCTACAGGACGGGCTGTCATGTATCCTCTCTCCAGAGAGACTCCCAGAGCTGCAAGAGACTCCAGAAAGGTATCAAGCTTCATTTGTCAATTAGTTTGAGTTTTTGTTTGTGTTGGCTGCTTGAAGGGCTGACAGCCTGGACTGCAGCATCATGGATTTTGCTGCACTGAAACACAGTGTGAGCATCGTGCACACACTGCAGCCCCCCTGGTGCTGTGGACCCTGAATTTAATTGTAGGGAAGAGTTTTTCTTTGCAGCCAGCTTTCCTTCTGACAGATGACTGGCAGACAGAGATTATAAAAAATAACAAAAGGCCAGGAGGGCTGGGACCTGCAGGGCTCTGCTGTCTGTGATGCTCAGGCCCTGGCCCTGGTCCAGCAGATTTTCATTGGGAAAGCCCAGAGCACTGAGGGGCAGGAAGGGCTAAATATAACTGGCTGTGTTTTTCCTTACTGACAAAGGCTCTCTCGCATGGTTATTGACTGCCATGCTCAATCACTGTGTTTGTTTCCTTCAGTGGATAACATTTATTTGTCCTCTGGCCGTGTTTTTCCTCTGAACAACAATAGCTGCTTGGCTCATTCATAACCAAAGGTTATCACATTTTTCCCCTAGATTCCCTCGATGGTGACTAATGAATATGTAATGAAGGCGGTCCGGTTGGACTTTTTTTTTTCATTTTCATTCATAGCAAAGGGCAGCTCGGTGTGGCCCAAAGTGTGCCGACTCAGGCCCACGTAGTTTCAGGACACGACCTGCTCGCATGTATAAATGATGTGTTCTGTGACTGAATGACTGCGCAAATTAATTCATAAATAATGACTCGGGTTTGGGGCTGCAGCCTGTATTGCAACAACACTTTCTTACCACTGCTGCATTAAAAAAGGCGCCCCCGGCTACACAGGGCTGGAGAATTGCTACGAAGACATCCTGAGCCAACTACCCATTACTTCCGCTGCCTGACTTTGCCGAGCTGTTGTTTAAAGACGGGAGGAAAAGAGTTCTGCTGAGGGAGGCCATATCTGGCGTAGCGGCTTAATATAGTGCCATAAATATGAAGAGGCACCCCACAAAAAGCTATTTAAATGCACATAAATACAAGGAGGAAGTTGCCTCCAAATTTAGCGCCACCTCTGGATTTCACGACAACGTGTGAAACTGTTTATGCCCTCTTTTATAGTGTGTGTAAATATGCCAGTGTGATGGATGTAAGGAAGTGTGTAAAGATGCTGTGTGTATATGCATGAGCGAACACAACTATCTGTGTGTGTGTTTGTTAAATGTCTGCGAACATTAACGTGGTTGTCAGAGTGCATGAGTAACACCGCTGCCTGAATGTCACACAGAGAATTGGGTCTGGCTCGTGCTGCAGGCAAAACCCCACGCAGCCTTTTCTCTAATAAGCCAAATGGGGGAAACAGTTCCCGCTGCATGCAGCAGCAGCGTCGTGGGATTCCTCTGCTCGTGTTGAGCTTTCATGTTCCTGAATCCAGGAGCTGGAGACACTCTTGCAAATTAAAAAAAGAAATCACCAGTTATTCCAAAGCTCAGGTTGTTCTGCACATTAGTTAATTCATTTAGAATATGTTGTGTTTGTGTGTGACTAACTGCTCATCCTCGGTGACATTTACAGCCCATCCTATTATCCTGACCTCTTACCTCAGTGTGACCAGCAGGGCCAGGCTCTGACTGGAACAGCCTCACTCCTCCCTCCCCCCTCACCCCTACGCTGACACTGTCCCATTCAGCGACTCATCCATCAAAACAGTTTTTAGACTAATGGACAAGTGAGAAGTAGCAGGAAAAAACACAATAATGAAGATGAATTCCAACCTTTTAATGGCCTTGTAGCAGATGATGATGGCTGAGAGCAGGAACACCACTGAGGCACAGCCCACTGTTCCCAGGACTATAGAGTCCATCTCCATCCACCAGGGGCGCAACAAGGGCACCATGGGTTCGGGCACTAGGAGGGGAAAAAAAAGCAGGAGAAGTTTATCCTAATATTTTAGGCATCATATATAACAAAGTTGTTCACACTGTTGGGCTCAAGAGCAGCTGTGAAAATGGCAAGACCTACATAAGAATAATATGCATTTACTCATCTGAACTGAACATACTAAATACATGATGAATATGTTTGTTTCTCACAATATATGGTCATTACTACACAAACACTGTAGAATTACATGTATTCATAAATACACACATACAAAAAACATAAATATATAAATATATTATATAAATACTGACAAGGCTTATTTTGGATCTACTGCTGGATTTGACAGCCCTGATATACATGGTATATAAAATATACATATTTATATGCATATTTTATGTTTTAATTTACATATTCTTTCACTGTAGGTCAAAGTCAGGACATTTTCTTTCTGCCAATTACCAATGCCAGGTGTGTAAGGAAATATTGACAGACAGAAACACTGCATTTCATTCAACAATACTGTATGGAAATATTACTGCACTACAATGACTTATCTATTAACAAGTCACTTTCAAATATTCATAGTCTTGGCTCATTTTAAGTGTTGTGTTTAAACCTGCGACCAACATTTCTTTTGTGTGTTTACTGCAAATATATACCAGTATTTGAGAGTTTGTGTCAAACAATCTCATTTCTGCTTTATTTATTCCTCTCCAATCACAAACATATGTCCCTCTCTTTCTATTTTAGTTTATGGCACTATATGGTATTGCTGACCCTGTTTATTAATTTAATCATATCACCAGATTTGTCCCAATATACACCCTTAGGCACATATCCCTAATAGTGCCTCTAGTGGCTGCTGTGTTGGTTGCCTGTGTTGGTTGTGTTGGCACTGTAAAGCTCCCTATTGTGTGACTAAAGAGTCCTGTTAAAATTATTTATTAATTGGCCTCACAAATTATGTGTTTTTTATGTATTCAGCAGTCGAGATGCTACCCTGTGTTTGTGTTGTCAAGATTTCCTCATTCATTTATAGACAAACAGGATTTATTTTGATGTTTACCAGTCTCCCAGAGAAGTACAGACCCAATACTTGATAGTGATGCTACTCAAAGATAAAACACTACTTCATTCTTAACCCTTGCTGGGCTGCAGGGGCAGCAGTCTCCACAACTGCCACCTAAATCACACAGCACCCTACTTTGAGCCTTTCTGTGGGTGGTGTGCCCAGTGGAGGTTATGTGGGTTGCTATGATCACAGCACCTCAGTGGCAACCTGGCAGCTGGGGTTTTTAACCTGTAAGTCCTCTTCATAGTTGAACTTCTCTAAGTCAATTTTTTTTTCTGCCACTAAAATTTAATTCTACACCTTATCCAGACATTATATCAACACAGTCAGGCTGGACAACAGCTCATTGGCATCAGCATTAATTATGCACAGTTTGCAAACAAAGATTGTAATAGCAATAGCATTCTGGGTTGGTCTGTTATACCAGTATTTCTATGGGACTGGTGTTGGTCTGAAGTTAATTTGGTACCAGGTCACTGTGCAACATAGAGAATTTCTGTAATTCAAAATGAATACCTCCAATTCTATTTTTATCAAATTCTAATCTTTTTTTCTATACTTAAATTGAATCTGGCAAATGTGAAATGTAATTGTTTCAAAACACAACCACAAGTCATTCGGACTCTAAAACTGAAAGAATAAAGTCTAAAAGCTGTTTTATTCTGAGGATGTAATGGTCCTTCCATAGTGACCTAGTAACAGCTGGTACCAGCTGACTATTACTTAGTACAAAAAGGTTCAGGGTCGCTGTGTTTTCCATGACAGAGATGGCAGGACTGCAGTGTTCAGAAGGAGTCGTTGTCCAGGCTGTTCTGTGGATCTTGGACTCACCCTGCCACCATGAATCATTCAAGGTCCAGTCAGCTTTATCTACAGCGGCCCCGGGGGCCCGCCCCAGACCAATTATCATTTCACTGACCTCCTGCTCTTCCTACATTAGATCCATGGAGGTAGAACCACTCACCAGGAATCTTGTGTAGCATTGTGTGCATCAGCAACTTTGTGCCCGTAATGCACAAGTTGCTGCTTCTTCCTTTGGCAGCGTTCGATGCTCGGGCCACATCCATAAATCAGTTTAACCATGTGAACATCCATCTCCATAACTCTGGATGCGGATTTGTTACACTTTCTTGCACATGTGGGAAATACACCACTGTGGATTTGCAAGGGAAACCAACATCTCTCAAGTCTGATGCTTTTGTTATATAAATGTATTCAAAAACTAGGTTTTACAGTTATCAAAAATTGTGGAGAATTTTATTTATAGAAACAAAACATTAAAAAACTCCTCAGGAAACAGCTCAGCATATTAAACACCAATATAGAATTTAAATCTCCCCTGAGTTGAACCTTTATTTCAATGGAGAATGTACTTCACAGCTGTAATTGAATTTCAGAGGGTTCAGGTTTTTTTTTTTTTTTTTTTTTACAGTATTTTAGCCCAAAGATAGAGCTCGGCTTTCGTCCCAGTTTTTGAGCCATGCATATTCATGACCATTTAAAGCAAAATTTTAGTTCTCACTCTCGGCAAATTGGACTACTGAAGGAACATGGGGATAATTATATGCCTGCACTGATTAAAACAAAAAGTAAGGAATAAAAAAACCCTTCTTTTCCATCAATTATTCATGGTCTAATCACCATCTGCACACAACTGCATCAATGTGCTTATCATATTTATTATTAAATACTGTTTTCTCTGCTCAGAGTTCTTGGCGCTCATTATTTGAGCCATGAGGAGGATTACAAAGTCTCACTTCAGCGTGCAGTCAGCTGGTCTTGGCAGCATTTCCGTAGTGACCTTGACAACAGTCATGGAAGGTGAGATAAATATACACTGACCAGGCAGAAAAAAAGATGATACATAAATATAATGATTGATTAAAATCCTTCCTCTGAGACTTGAATGATTGGCTGTCGTTCCTTATTCATAACATGAAGGGCTGGAGGTGGCCAGTTCTTAAGTCACATTTCAGAATGGCTGCATCATCAGCAAAGCCTGTCCCATATTTCAGCCCGCTGTTCATTAGGGAGCTCGGAAAACGACATACAAATCATTTTAACTTTCAGTGAGCAGCCTGGTGAAATATGTTTGCCCGTCTGTCAGAGGATTTGCTGTCTCAGAGTCGAACGGGGGAGACCACGGGGGGAGGCTGCTGCAACAGGCCACTGGATCCATACGGATATACAATATGCATTTATGCTGCCAAGCACAGCACACAAACTCCTACAAGCCTCCAGCACGACTTTCAAACTAAGCTGAAAATGCTGTGCTGCTTCATTAGCTCCTTATCTTTATCAAATTAAAGCTAATTAAATTAACTCATCTGTGTTTTATACAGGGGTCCTCTAGGGGGGGCTGTGGGGGTCTAGGGGTCTACCATTGAGCTTGGCAGCTCAGCAGGCACAGATTTCACCGGCAGCTGGATACTCCCCAAGGTCAGACCCAGAATAAATTAATCCTGTGTTCAACTGTCAACATCCTGCTGGACGTATCTGACACACACACATGCACACACGCGGAGTGTGTCCATGCATTGAATCTCAGAAGACTGATGGAAAGTCTTTCCACCTGTGCATAAAAGGAAACACTTCACGTCCAAACAGTCCAGTCATTCTGCTCAGTGATATGCAACGGTGAGGAAAGACAGGTTTGCACAACTTTGGATTTGAAGATGTCTGCGAGACAGGTGTAGAAAAAATCAGAGAATCATACCTGGTGGGCCCAGGAGCCGTGGAGGAGGAGGCGGGGGTGGTGGAGGAGGGAAGGGTGGATATCTCCTACAGTGGCATGCCAGCTGGCATTGGTCACTTGCTTTCTCAGCCAAAGTCCGTGAGCATGACCTCTGGAGCTCTCCCTTATGGAGAGGGAGACAGAGACACAAAGAAAGAGAGACAGTTAGTGACTGAGGCTCCCTTCTTCAGTGTATTACCCAGAAGTACCATCAGCATAATATTCTGCGGCACAAATGGAGCCCCTTGAACACTCAGCAGCCTCTCAGCGTGCTCTCTGGACGTCCACTCTCTCCGTATCTCAGCTCCAGTCGTGTTGTCACCGGGGCTGCTTTTCCTGTAGTACATGCACAATAGTAGCACGTCCTCGGCTGCAGAACACTCCCTGCAAGAAACCACCCACAGACAGTGGGCAGCAGACTGCCCTCAGGAGTGTGTATATGTGTGTGTATGTGTGTGTAGGTGGACTTGGAACTGAGGCAGATCATATTACACATGAACCCTGGCAACACAGTGTGAGCGTGAACAACAGCTCACAACTATCTGTAGGCAGCAGCGCGGGGCAGAGGTGAGAATACTCATCAGTAACATATGCCTGCTGCAGGGATCCTGCTGGGAGAGCTGAATATTGTTATCATGCAAACACAGATGGCCACTACAGAGGGATGAGTGACTGTGACTGTGACTGTGCATGTGAGTGTACCTGCAGACAGACACGTTTCTGAATGCCTCACTGGAAATTCTGCACGCACGCATGTCGGAACTCCTACCAGGTGTTCCCTGTTGCTGCTACCTCAGCGCCTCAGTGTATGAGCAGTGTATGTACATGTATTACACAATACTAGGAAAAATCCAAATCCCGCCAGCGTAAAAGCTAAATCTGAGACGTGAAATGAAAATGAAATTTGTATCGTTTGTTTTCAAACTTAGGCCCAGGGTCCAGATGTGGTCTGTTTAGCATTAAAATCCATCATCAAATTTGTCTAAATTATGTAATTATGTGGTTTTGTTTTTAATAGGTTTACACTTCTGCCTATTCCCTGTAATGGTCATGTTATGGCTCTTGTGATGGTATCTCCATCCATTTTCATCCACATCTCTCCACTTCAACCTAAATCACATGGCACTGAACCAGGATCCTCTTGAACCTTCATGCAGGTCTTGGGCTCATTGGAAACCCACCACACTTAATGGGGTTTGACTTTCCCAGGAGATAAACCTTGGAATTCCATACCAATGACAGAGACATTGCATGGAATAGAGAAATTTAGTCTTTATGAATGACTTCACACAATATTAATCTTAGTACAGATGATCACTTCATTTATCTGCTCATAATCTTGTTCCTCAGGTTCAATTCTAGCAAGTCATTGTTTGCCCACTACTGGTCTAGCAGATAAGATCAGAAAACCCTTAGACTTCTCTGGCTGAATCATCTAGAATGGTATCTGTGCAAAGCCCTTTTTATATTTAAGATTAGAAACATCTCCTTAAACAATAATATTTATTTTATTTTAGCCGCTAAGGAGCACAAGCTAGTGTTTTTTAGTTCTGGTCCCAAGCCCCAAGGTGAGGGTTGCATCAGGAAGGGCATCCGGCGTAAAATCTGTGCCAAAACAGTGATGCGAGACAACAAAGAATAGTCTATATTAATAGTCAACAAGAACCATACTGTATCAGGCCAAGGACAATTCAAATAATGAGGTATTATAATCACAAACTTGAGGGGCATCCAATGAAGGATTAGTGTCTACAGGCAGGAGACGGATGCTCCATCTGTGCCTGTGTTTCAGCTCAAAGTACCAAACAATCTGTATATGAACCCGTCATCTGCAGAGCATATAACTTGAAAAGTGAAAAAAGTAGGCATCTGTGGTGGCGTGTAGGTGAATCAATAGCGTAGGCATTAAGGATTTATATAGATGTGGAGGAAACAACGATGCAGAGTTGTAACTTTTCAGAAGGACTACGATGTGCTGTAACAAAAATGAGTGACAATACACACGAGTCTGGCCTGCCTGCAGTACAGATTATGATAACATTGGAAACATGACTTGAAAAATTACAATCAAGAGGATCTGGAGACATGGGTAGAAACTAGAAGTCTTCATCATTTTCTTGTCTTTTATCTAATTTGCCACAGCGTCATAGAATGTTGGCACCAAGTTTTCTGGATATGGTTCAAAGTGAGAATGAAAGGATGAACATTCTACAAAGAGACGAAGAGAGGACATCTGAGATATGACCAAAAAAACTCAAAGTTTCTTGTAGATTAAAGATATTAAGAACCAAAGGCCAAGAACAGTTGAAGGTTTGTAATCATTTAGACGACATGTCTAATGTCTAATAAATCCAACTAGAGGTCCGTGGACCAAATTCAGCCCATCAAGTCCATTTGTATGGCATCAGTTACTGAAGCGTTTCGCAGCAGTTTCTCAGCCTAATAAATAAAAGTCATGAGTAGCACTTGTAACTTGAATAAGTAACAAATTTAGTAACATTAATACCTTTTCAGGTGGTTACATCCTTGCACGAGACGGTGAAAGAAACGGCTTAGATCAGAACTCCAAGAAGTGCTACAAAGCTTTGACTCAACACATTAGTAGTCTGTCATATTAATGTTGGTCTACCCGTTCTATTAATCTAATGTGCTCTGTTGTTTAACATCCCGTATCTCATGGAGAGGCTTTATCTCATATAGAATAGTCAACGTTGGCTGCAACAACACAGGGTTAACAATGGTCTCGGACTTTTGCACAGAAGTAAATACAGTGACAGCCTGAGGCGGACAAGACTTAGACTAAAACACGGTCTGGTCCACTGCCCTGGACCGCAGTCCGTCAGTAAATCAAACTCTGGTTCTCAGCTGTGTCAACGGACGAGAGGTGCACCTGACCGTGGTCCTTACCTGGCATGAGAGTAGGAACAGTGAGAGAAGGCAGTGACCGATGAAGAAAGGCCAACAACTTAGAGTGAATGGCATCAGAAGATCTTGGAGCAGCATTCCTCTGTTCTGGAAGATACTCGGCAGCGTCTCCAAGGAGCGATCGCAGCAGACATAGGCTTGAAGTGTTTGGGAAATTACCATCCACCCTGTCCGCTCCAGCGGTGAGGTCTCTGACTGGCGTCTCCGCAAATAGTTTATGCCACAATCATGTTTCTCTGGAAATCCCGTTGTCGATAGCATAGGACGGGCGAGCCGGTAGAGAGAGGAGCAGATCTCGACCATTCACATCTCCAAAGTAGTTTTTTTTTCCCTTCTTGGTTTTTTTCCTGGCTCCTCAGATGGAGACCCGTATCGCGCTGCTACCACGCGCAATGTGAGGGCGGTGGATGGCCCGTACCTTACATCCCTCCACGGCTGCGAGCATGAGTGCAGTGGACTACTCACTCACTCACTCACTCACTCACTCACTCTATCACTCACTCACTCAGTCTGTCAAGCAATCCAAGTTGAAGTAAAACCGAACAGAGAGGAGAGGGGAGGAGGAGGAGGAGGAGGAGGAAGAAGAGGAGCGGGAGGAGGGACAGAAGAGAGATCCTCAAGGATTCTGTGTGTCAGGAATCCTCACAGCGGGACCATGCATCTCCTCAACTTATCTGAGCAGCAGCAGGGTCCGTGCTGCTGCAGCAGCAGCAGAAGCAGGAGGAGTGGATGGATGCATGGACGGACGGATGGATGGATGGATGGGCGAGTCCCGCTGGAAGTGATGCGTCCCCCTTGGTGCTGACGGACAGCGGAGCATCACCACGGCGCACTGGATGCTGCGCTCACAACCTCAGCTCCTCAACCTCCGCGCATCGTTCCAGCGTGTGCTCACATCACACAGCAAAAGTACCTCCACTTACTCCTCCTCCTCCTCACTGCCCACACGGGCACTCACACCGCCACCCTGCTGACCTCCAAACTGAAGAGGCGATGGCTGACGCGGAGACACTCAGCTGACCACTGACTTTGTTTCGGTGTGTTTGTTTATGACTGGTGTCCGCGGTGAAGACGATGGTCCAAGTCCAAAGGGATGACGCGTCAGGCAGGAAAGGGAGTGAGGAGGACAGAGTGGGAGCAACAAACAGTATCCAGTGTTACTTTAAGGTAGCATATGTAGGAAGTGTTAGTAAACATAAAACAAAAGTCACGCCCTTCCTCGCCAGCAGGGAGTGCTATAGTGCTTTTGACATGGCCGAGTGGAGGCACATGGTTATTCATTCAATCACTTAACTTCACATCCTTCCTCTTAGCTGTTGCCGGGTCTCAGGGACAGTAGTCTCCACAACTGCCACCCAAATCACAATGCTCCATATTGTGAGCCTTCCTGTGGGTGGTGGAAGTTTTGTGGATCTGCACGATGCTATGATCAGAGCAGCAGTTGGTTGTTTTGAATGAAAATAATCCAAATTTAATATGAAAAAAGTAGTGTTTGAATGGTTTGAAACATCATTGGTGTGTTTATTTGTACTAATAACTGATTGATGAAAAATCTGTGCCAATTAGGAATCAGTCAATATCACATTATCATCTACGCGTGCATGCTGACAAACCATGTGGGTCATAAGAAAATAAGATGTTGACCAGAGCTTGGTTAGACCATACTAGAGTAGATGGAACCAACTAGGACAAAGTCAGTCAACCACCACTGACAGGTTAAGTGTCCCTTAAAAGGAATAACGGTATGTTGACCTACTGTTGATTGGCAGGGGTCTGCAGTAATGGTATGATCCAAGGCCACACCAATGTGGTAAATGGCTCTTATGATTGTACGATTACATTAATTGCTGCTGTGCTATTGTTGCATGGTTGCATATCTTTAAATGAAAGCAGGGAGACATATGCCGAGTTTTACACTCCTTACCTGCGCCCCAGATATTGAGCCACCTTAAAGGACCCTGAGTTTGAAACAATAGTGGCTGCTCATGACCTTTATTTCAGTATCAAGCAACGTTGTGTCATTTTTATAAGTATTAAGTACATTGTTCTGAAAGTGAATGAGACTTGTAGACAATTGCAATTGTCTACTAATGTCTACTAGCTTCAATGGTGGATAACAGCACTACTTGATCACGAGTTGGGATTACCAATATACCATAGTACTATGGACTTCACGATGGTGTCACTACAGAAGTGATGTCATTTTGTATTATAGCTAAGTCAATAAAAAGAAAATTGTATCCTCTTGGTTGTAAGGAATGTATGTTGTTCGGTTGCTTTTTTGTAAAAAATCTTTATTTTAATCCTTCTTCATGTCACACCTCACTGTAGACAGGATGTGTATATGTTCATACTGAAACCTGAGAGCCCCACTTACACTGCAGTACATTTTTCCTTATTTTGTACAAAACTATTCTGCTGGCTCTTGTCAATGTCAGTGTTCAGTCAACATGTCCACTGCTTGAAAGACTGCCTGTGGTTTGGACAAGCGGAGTGGCAGCCAAATGTGTCACAACTTTCTCTTTCAAATAACAAAAATAGCATCTGTGCCAAATATTCAAACAGCTCTGGACCAGGATCAATTGATTTGGCTTCTCGCCTCACGGCCCTTTGTTGCTGCTGAGCATTTAGCACATTTGCAGCCTATCAAAAAGCTCTTCATATGCAGGCAGTAACGGGCAGAGCCGTGGATGACTTCTAGAGTGGAAAATTCACAGCTGCTGTGCAAACTGCATTTGCACATACAGTACAATGTAGAGGTTTTATGAGTTTTTGAAGTATACAACTCGCCTGGGTTTGGCATATGGTGCGCCCAGCAGTTCAGCTCATCCATCCTCTGCTACCGTCTGTCCCACCATCGATTATCTGACAGGGGAAAGGCACTACATCCTGCAGGTTACTTCCTGCTGCCTCAACTCCTTCCAACAACCAGCAATCTGCCACAACATACATCACTGCCCTCTTAAACTCAGATAAGAGACGCTCTTAATAAAATTACTGTGATTGATCTGGGTTATTACTCCTGCAGAAATAATCAACAGGATCTCTACCAACAAACTGGACATAGATATTATTTTTGAGAAACAAAAAAAAATGCTTAAAACTTGTAGAATTTGTACATGTTAAAAGAAACAACAACTAACTGAGATCAAAATTGTTTTATCTAGATTTTTCTTCAGATGTGTTTGGGCAGTTAATTGTTATCAGAATAGAGGTAGATTGCCATCTAGCGGAAATTTTGGATAACCACACCGTTACAGGTTGTGAGGGTACAAGATTAAAAAGTAGTATATTATTGCTTATGAAGCCCGTGCTATGGGATTTATACTTGTTATTGGAGTATTCTAATACTGTAACCTCATTGTGTCTGCCGGTCGTTGTTCCAAGTCTTTATATATAAAAACACACAGAAGCCTTTGTTTCAATGACTTTACTCGACACTTCTTCTTTTTACTCTATAACATCTATATTTTTTGCAGTCAAAATGATCTATCATTTCTATTTTCCAGGGAGAAAAGTATCAATTTATTTTACGCTATTTTTATTCGTATTTTATCAAGCTTAGGTTTCTCTTGACACTTTTATTTGTCGCAGCGACACAATCCAATAAAACTGTCCTGCCATAACGTGTCCCTTTAGAAGGTTTCAAGTGTATGGGACCAGTTTTTGACACTCTGTCAAAGTTAAATTTATGTTGGTCTTTAAATGTGAGGAAAAAGTTGAGTGTTGTGCTCCTGGGTTTTCAAGTAATTCAGTGGGTTGAACTTATAAAGACAAATGGCAAACTATTTCAGCAGTCAGCATTCAGACAACTATATATATACTGTATATATATATACATATATATATATAGTACTTGTTCATGCACTAACTAAAGATATAATGTCTATTAAAATTCTCCATGATTCTGCCTAAGCGTACACAACCTAGCAGTGTTTTATCATTTGATCTGATTGAAGATCATTTCATCCGTTTTATAACCGAAAGATGGTATCAGTGGGTATTTGCACCTAGTACTGTGTTCTCTTGGATCTCGTCTTTATCTCTCAGTTTTCCTTCATTTCCTGTCCTTTCTTTTATCTCACCCATATCCTTCTTGGATCTGCGTCTTGTGATGCTGTATCATTGGATGCCCCTCCTGGGCATCAATACACTCTTATCTCATCTTCTTAGGGCTATTTTTGTGCAAAGGACTGTAGAGGGACAGACAAAAACGGCCCATTCTTACCATAGAAATTTCCATTAATGGATGTATCATCGACGGCTTCTGCCAAGATGGCAGAACAGATGGGATCGGGTTTCAGTTTAATTCTCCACAGTGCTCCAGTGGACCTCTAAATTGATTTCTGTTTCAGTATGCAAACACAGTGTGAAATAATGGCTTGGTACTTTGAAACATTACTTTACATCAATACACACCCAAACACTTCCTGACTGTGTCTTTTCTTTAGTGCAGTGTGTGCACATTGGGTACCAGCACTCTTAGCAGTTCAGATGAGACAGACTGCAGGAATATGTACATCTTATTTTAGAAACTTGTTACATTTCCCACCTTTCGTGAACTTGTTTTTTCAGATGTTCGGCCCACCGTGTAGCTCAGACGCTCATCCACCTGTTCAGCAACACACTGTGGGATTTATTGATGCCTTTATGCTTCCTCTTTCTCGCCTTCTCAGTCTCCCTCCTCTTCAAAAGCTCAGGAGTGGGGTGACAGGCCAGGGGAGGGAGAGCCCCATTGTTAATTGGCCCTTTCAGCTGAACAGAGAGGTGAAGGGAAGAAGAAGAGAGGAGGACAATGGGGTCTCACTGGCTCTCCACACCAAGAGTAATGCACATTCTTAAAAGATGGACCAGCCGGGGCACACACAGTCCAGTTGGACTCTCCTCAGAAAACCCCAAACTGAGTGAATGAGGCAATCAATCACGAAGCCTTCAGCCTGGCAAGAGGGGAGGCTGGATGTAGTCTGGTGTAAACAGTCTTGATGTGTGTGTCCCTCTCTGTGTGTGCATGTATGGAACTTACAAATAAATAAATAATTTTAATCTACGTGTATGTATATATTTGATTATACATATATGCAGCTTATAACAATATATATATACATATATATGTCCTATATATATATATATATATATACATATATGTCCTAAATATCTATTGGCTGATATTATTGGCCCAATAAAAGCAAAATGATATGGGTAGGATTTATATTGATTTTTTTTTTCCTTAAATACGGAATAAGGAAAATCTGATAACCCAACGTCTGGTTTTTGTCAAATTTACTGGAAACGTTACTGAAAATGTAGGGTTCTAAGAGGTTTGCTAGGTTTTGGGAGCAAACAGTGACATAAATCAGTGTTCATTGATATCAGTGTAGAAAAACAAAGTGATATTAAGAACAATACCAGCAATATCAACAGCTGATATCTAGCCATTTTCCATGGTTTCCTTGAATAGGACAAAAACCACAAATCAAGTTCTTACTTCAATAGCTATGGTATTGTACTACAGCACTAAACTGTGATTTAAGGCATTTCATGTTTTAATGTTCAATATACCTTATAGTGGATAAATGGTATCCATTGAAATTAACAAGTAGTTGAAGAAAAAGAAGGTGGTCTTATAATATTTTCTATGAATGTATTTATATATAAATGGATGGAGAGATAAAAACTGTATATCCAGCAAAAAAAACTTCCCTCAGTAATATCCTTTGAGTAATTATGGAGAATTATACACACTTTCTACACAGTACAATAAACTTTTTAGGAAAATAGATTTGAATGTATTATTGTTATATTCTATTATTATATTCAAATAAAATATTCGTAAACAAACAAAATACTAGATCATAATTCCAGATTACATTGGGGATTTTTTTTTATGGAGATCACAGAGAGCAAGTTGGACATTTATGCCGTGGTAAGAAATGGTCTGTTTGTCTGTCTGTCCGTCCGTCCGTCCGTGATTCACTCTTCATCTGGATAATTCAGTGCACACAGACATGAGCTGTTATTTACTAGACAAACAGCTTCCTCACGTCTCATTCCAGTGATGCTGCACTTCAAAGGATACTTTCTCCCTCTCTCTGTCTCTCTGTCCCTGTCTCTCTCTCTCTCTGTGTCTCTCTGTCTCTCTCTCTCTTCGTCTCTCTCTCTCTCTCTATCCTTCTCTTCTTCACTTCAATAAAGGGATGAAGCTCAATTAGCATTTCACAACTCCCCCTTTTGCCTCCTCTATTGCTGCCGTCCCCGCAGAGTCCATGCTTTCTCTAAGGATTGTCCTGTTTCGGGCCCTTGTTGCCGTTGGCAGGGTGACAGTATTCGAGTGTGCAAACTTGTGCTATTGTCCCCGGGCCAGTGGGAGCCATGGAGACCCCATAATATGACACAGGAAAATGTTTGCTGATGGCAATTCTATGGGCTTTGTCCGACTTTTTCTCCTTCATGACGACTCGATTTAAGTCTCTAAATGTTTGACTACAAATGCAGGAGTGCTATCCAGCTCCGTCCCCTTTGTCCCGCGAGGTTTGAATGAGTAATTCAGCCTTTGTGTTTCTCGATTGAGGGGGCAAACAGAAAGACAAGATTCTTGAGCGCTCAAGCCCCTTTCCATGGTTATGCACTCTTCATACCCCCCTTCTCCTCCCCTTCCCGTTCCATCCCACCCCAACACACACACACACACACACACACACACACCATCATCACATCAGCTGGCATCACTCTTCCAAAGAGTATGGAGAGTATCCATATTTAAAAATGTCCACTTTAACCACAGCAGGGTAAAAAGTTGTCCTGCGTCCCCATCCCGACGCAGTTCCTGTTTCATTCATCCACACACTCATCCGGATTATAGACATATTTGGCCAGGGGAAGAAATCACCGTGCAGGAGAAATATCGCATCCCCTCAGCGGCTTTTACAGATCTCCATGACAACAATTTGCAATGGTGAAGAATTGGATACCGGGGCGCTTGGAGGCTGATTGGGGAGCTTTGTGAGGGGCCTGGGGTCGCTGATTGGTTCAAGGGAAACACCGTAACTACAAGGAGTTTATATTCATTCAACTTGTTGAAGTGCCTCAACTGCAGTCTGGAGAAGAGGGTCCGCTGCGGAACTCCTGCCTGTTGTCTGCGCCCACACCACAACAAGAGGTGAGCAAAAGGTTAGGCCTTTACGCGCAATTACGCACGGCCTCATCTCATCC
The DNA here is from genome assembly GCA_016785265.1 of Paraplagusia blochii. NCBI lineage: Eukaryota > Metazoa > Chordata > Actinopteri > Pleuronectiformes > Cynoglossidae > Paraplagusia > Paraplagusia blochii. The sequence continues at coordinate 15,003 of JAFBJS010005957.1, read as the reverse complement.
AGGTGGTTCTCCTGATGGTGCGTGACCGGTCTAACATGGACTAACGAGCTGTGGAAACGATGGCAAATGCAGACAGTGAAGTTAAGACGCTGCTAAATTTTGTAAATTTAGCCTCCAGTGACATCAAGGCGGCCTTGGACAAGTCAGCTCCCTGCAGACGCTCCGTGGATCACAGGAAGTATTTGCAGAAACAGCTGAAGCGCTTCTCTCAGCGGTACTCCAGGGTCCCGCGATGCCACACGCACAGGCCCGCAGAGTTCGGATCCGGCAGACTGGCAGGGGCCGCATATCAGAGTGAGAAGCTCGCAGCGAAGGCCAGCTCTGGGGCGCAGGACTCGGGGAACGTCGGGAGCGCAGTGGAGCAGGTGCCAATGAGGAAGCGGCAGCTGCCAGCCTCGTTCTGGGAGGAACCCAAGTTGGCCCCATCCAAGAGAGAGCGCACGCATTTATTAGGACTGAAGCGGGTTCCCGTGGTCGCGTTTGAGGGAAGTGAGAACGAGAAGAGGAAACGCAGCTGTGGAGAAGACGCAAAGGTCGCAATGTCGGCGGCCAGTCGGCGGAACTCTGCGGACAAGGACACACTAAAACTGGACCTAACTTCCCACCACTGTGTCAGCGTGTGCGCCTGCTGCCCGTTCCTGAACCACGGGCATCAGGTTCTACACAGTCACATCGTTGTCCCTCATCCGCCTTTGGGACTGTGGAGCAAGGCAGCAGGGGCTGAGGCGGAGAGGTCCGAGCATCCTTACACGCAGAAGGTTCACACGCACGTTGTGGTCAAACCCATACCGACTAAACCTACCCTCCAGTCGCCGATCTTCAGTGTGTTTGGATTCATTTAGTGTCATTCAAAGAGTGGGTCGGGGCCTAAACATGGGACATTCTTTGGTCAGGTTCTTCAGAAAATGGCTTAATGCCTTGTCTGTCCAGATAAATTTTAATTTTTTCCAGATGTGACATTTTATATTCCCCTTCAGTAGCTTATTTATATGAAAATTACAGAAAAGGTAAAGAGATATTTATGAGGCATGGTGAATTTCATTGAAATGTAATGTTTGGAATTTTGAAAGTTACTATTTTACAGAAATGACAGCAAAACACTGTCCCACCAACACACAGTCCTACAGCAAAAAGAGATACTTTGGGGGCAACTGGACAAAGCAGGTTTCTTGGAGATTTTTCACCTCTCATCCAAGAAACTTCTTCAGTTGTTCATGCCTAATGATGTATATCTGTAACATCACTGTTATAATTCCTCAACTATCTCAGCTCACACTCTGTTTAAGAAGAGTTCCTTTAACATTTATTATATTTTGATTAAAATATAAGAATTGAGGTGCACCCTAGATGCCGCTGTTGTAACTCATCTTTACAAAAACTTAAGATAATTGTTGGTAAACTCTTATTTAATGAAACTGTGCGACAAGTTAAAGACTAATGACTATTTTGCGTGCGCTGCAAAGCCTCTTCCTCCCACCGTTCCTCCCGGCATCAGAATGAGGGGTTATTTAAAGCACTTATTGGAATGATTCCTAACTTGTACTGATCCAGTCAAAAGGATTGAGTTGCACTCGTACAATATTATGATCAGTTACAGTCTGATGTCAGCCAGTTTCAGAACACTGACACTTTTTTACTTTTGGGTTTCTACAGACACCGATTGTTCTTTTTTTAAAGAGCGACAGCGTCAATTACAAATGAATGTGAGCGTCCTGCTGTAGCTTCCTCTTTTATCTATAAATGTAGAACATTTCCCTTTTGTCTGTCAAAGTGTTGTTCTTCTGGGACATTTGACATCACTACTTCGAAATAAATGATTCACTCACACCCGATATATCCCTTGGGCATTGGACTATTTTTACCATCTTGTTGAGATCTTTGGGAAATGAGAGAACATTTGTTAAAAAATGATGAGGAAGTTTATTTTTACATATAACACTATAAATACATATTTAAACACAAAGAGATTTCTGAGATACCCTGCCAAACTTCAGGGTAATGATGATGCAAACTAAAAAAAGTAATCAGTGTTCCAGAGTCAAATATCTGATGATTCTTTCTGGCAGAGGTAGACTTGTGAGAAATCTCAGTCTTTCTTTTCCTACTTGGGTCCGGACCTTTAACCTGCAGAGATGTAGCAGTGGTCGAGGCGACGCTGTGGAAAACAAGAGAGTACATTTACTGCTGTGGCCATTTTTAACCCTGTGTACATTTCGCAAGCTGCATGTGGAAGTAACAGAGACATGTTTGCATAAAAGGAAGTAAACGATATTGTCTGACACTTACATGACTTCCTCTTGACTGTGTGCCATTCCTCCCGTGAGTCCAGCAGATCCAAGACTTTGCTGCATAGTTGAACTGGGCCGACATAGTCTAGCAGCAAATCTATTACCTGTCCTGCCCATGTCTGCATAACTGGAGAGGAGATCCACTCACAGAACTGCAGGAGAAAATTAAAAAATGTTTACAGTATTCAGAAAAACACATATACCGTCTTTTGCTGCCTGTCTGTCTGTCTGTCTGCCTGCGTGGGTGGAAACCTCTCATCTTCACAGCTACTGTAAATACAAGGCTTTGGAGTTGCTTTCTGCCTCATCAGATTGCTGTATGAGCAGAGCAGTGGTCCAGGGGGGACGGGGTGTGAGTTTATCCCAACCTGGCAACTTGTGGGTTCGAGTTTCCAAAGTTGCTAGGCTTAGCCTTCCCATTCATTGGCGACTATTTATTGCGAGCGCTTTAAAATCCTGACAAAAGGCCAGTGATGGTGCATTTAAGTCACTGTTTCAAACATCTGTCGCTTATACACATCTAGATGTGTATAAGAGACAGGGATCTCACAGATGTTTGTGTTGTTCTTCAACACAGCGACATGCAGCGCAGTCCAGCCCTGACCACACCTCTGGTTCACTGTAGCTCCGTATGAGAGGATGAGTCTGACCATGTCTACGTTCTCCAGCTCCTGTCTCTTATACACATCTAGATGTGTATAAGAGACAGGTTGTGTTCTGCTGCCAGGTGGAGGGGGCTGATCCAACTCTGCCGTAGCCTGGCTCGACTGGTCACTGGGACAAGCATGGACACAATTCTGGACACAAAAGTAAGACCTGTTTTGTAGACAGTACTGGATGACACAGAGAAAAACGTCTTCAAGTTGTTACATACAGTGTAAATCAATACAGAACCAAACTTGGAGACTTAAGTAATCAATATCAGACTTTGAAAATCTCAGTAAGCAATGAAACAATAATTTTTAATTAGGAAATCCATTCTCAGGAGTTTTCATGAAAAACCATAGAACATAGTAAAAATTACTTTTTGCTCTTTAAATGCAAAACTAAACTTTCTACACAAAGGATATTATTAGAGTGACAGTCCAGTCCTAATGCAACCAAGACTGGAGCAGAGGTGAAGTTGAACCAGTAACCCCCATTTAGCTTATGGGATTCTACCATTCTCTCTGCTCTGCCTCCTCTTTGTATTAGATAGATAGATAGAACTTTATCAATCCCTCAGGAGTATCCTTCAGGAAATTCCGGTAATGTATTTATGTTTGACCAGTTTAACATTTGATAATAATTACTGATAAATTAAACCCTATACTTTGTATAAGTCAATCTGGCCCACGGTGTAACTTGTGTCTTGTGTCTTTCGCCCGCGAGATCATATCAAATGAGTATTAAAGTTGTGCTGTCAGTATGTAGCCTCTAAAAGCAAAATGTTTGTTTCTATATTCAAAAATTGTACATGACATATCTGGAGAAAACAGAAAACATGCAGAGTAGCAGTTAATTTTATCTAAATATTACGATGGTCTGCAACTTTGCTTTTAATTCTGGTCCACTGTGAATTTGAGTTTGACACCAATGCTTTATGTGGTCATTTAATTATTTTAATCCTCTTTTTCCCTTATAGTGTAGGTCACTTGGGATAAGAGCATCTGCCAAACGTATTATAATGTTATGGCATTTCTTTTATGAATACAAATAGGTATTAACTTGTAGCTGGACTTACTCATGGTGTCCATACTGGGCTGCAAAGTGCAGCGGCAGCAGTCCTGAGTTGTTGGTGGGTTTGTTGGCATCTGCATTTTTTGTCAACAGCATTGCGACAATTTCCTTGTGCCCGTTTTTGCTGGCCTCATGCAGGGCTGTGATGCCATCACATGTTTGCATGTTCACGTCTGCACCTGCAAAAATAAAACAACACTTTCCATTACAACATTCATGCACGGATCTGCAACTAGGAATGAGGTAGAGGGGGGTGCTCCAGGAATGACCTTTTCCAATGAGGTAACACAGTGCCATCAAGTGTCCTTGTTGAGCTGCTACAGTGAGTGGTGTGATGCTGTATGTGTTAGGTGGGTTGATTGCAGCCCCAGCTCTTATTAGGATCTCACAGATGTTTGTGTTGTTCTTCAACACAGCGACATGCAGCGCAGTCCAGCCCTGACCACACCTCTGGTTCACTGTAGCTCCGTATGAGAGGATGAGTCTGACCATGTCTACGTTCTCCAGCTCACATGCTAAGTTAAAGAAAAACAATGTTTTTTTACACAAGCTTATGATTAATGGTTTACTACAGTTTTCAGTTTGCAAAGTGGCTTTGAAAATTGTACCTTTGTATAAAGGAGTTTCTTTGTTCTTGTTGCTGATGTCGGGGTCAGCTGCTGACCCCAGAAGACTCTCCACACATGACAAATGCTCACAGGACACAGCCAGCAGCAGGGCTGTCTGTTCTTGTAAAGTGCGTTTGTCAACACAGCCAGGGTGGACTGGAGTGAAAACACACAAACAAACAACTGTGTTGACAGATGTTTGACAGGCAATATTGTTCCTACATCCAAGCATCAATAAGACATTGAGGAAGCGATTTGGATCCAGAAGGCTTCAGGTTCAAATACACCTGCTGTCAGGTTGCCACTGAGGTGCTCTGATCATAGCACTATCCCGACCTACATAACTTCCAGTGGGCTCACCCACTGCAGAAAGGCTCGCAGTATGGTGCGGTGTGAGATGGGTGGCAGTCGTGGAGACTGCTTACCCTGTGACTAGGTAACAGATAATTGGATGAAGATGAATAAACAAATGCTTTTTGTATGACGGGTGGGATGGGAGGCTTGTCTTGTCACCTGGTTTTGGATTACCTGCTACCTGTTATTGTCCAAACTAGTGGCCAAAGCAAGGCACCAGGTGTGCTTAACATTCATTCATTCATCCTTCCTGTGGGTGGTGAGCCCACAAGACGTTATGTGGGGTAGAACGCTGCTATGCTCAGAGCACCTCAGTGGCAACCTGGCAGCTGGTGGAATCGAACCTGAAGCCTTGCAGACTCAAGTCCGCTTCCTTTGCAGTGTGTTTAACAAATGTAAGAAAAGCAAGCAGCTTTCATTGTGACATTGTGATCCACACCAAGGTGGCAGTATGTGTGTGGATGGTGCCATGCTCAGTGGACCTCAGTGTTAACGTGGTGGATTCTAACCTGAAGTCTGTGTCTGTTAGAACACACGAGAACCCTGTGGGGACACCAGGACCATACCTTTGAGTAGGGTCCTCAGACACTCTGTCTGTCCAGAGTGCGCAGCATCATGCAGTGGTATCCAACCATCTTGGTTCTCCTTCAGCAAGGTCTGAGGAGCAGATGATGCAAGATCCCTAACAGCCTCTGTGTCTCCTCTCCTAATGGCCAAGACCACTGGGTCAACCTCCCTTGAAATAAAATATAAAGGAATAAAACATAAAAACGAGTCCTAACAGTCAGTAATACACGACAATGACAGCAATGAAATGAATGGTTCTTAAGGTGCAAAAGGCCGTGCGCTATTTTCTTTCATTACGGGTGATAATCTCGCGCACACACACACGACCACACAGAGACAATGACAATGTCATACGCACTCGGACTCGGACTCTGACGTTACGTCTCCCTGACCGCCGCCTCTCCGTCTGTCTGATCGCCGTCGCGCGAAGACGTTATCGCTCTTGGCTCCAGCGTTACGGATCTGATTTAAGTATTCAGAGTAGCAGAATTTGGTCATGGTTTTGGCTGGTGTCAGGACTGACGGTGGTGTTTTGTTCAGAGGAGGTGGAGCAGCAGCAGCGGCAGCAGCAGCAGCAGCAGCCGGGGGCTCAGCTGTGCTCTGTGATTATTTTAGGACTGTATTGTCAGGCGACGCAGTGACGGCTTTATCCTTATATGTCAGGAGCCTCGGACACACAGAGATAAGACTAACGGCGCTAAGATAACGAAGGCCGGCCACTGTCTCTAAACGACGGCTTGACTCATTGGCTGGTTGTCATAAGAAGACAAAGACTGAGAGCCTATTAAAACCTTGCAGTTCTACAGGGGATTGGAAAGATTTAGTGCTGTCAACGTTAATGTACTACTCAGCAAAGAACAGCGCCCCTAGTGGTCGTAGCGGATCATTGCACATAAGAGATACTTATACTAACGGCGTCAATTTCGAAAGATTTACATCCGGGATGCCCAATAGGTAGATTGGGATCTACCAGTAGATCTCCAGAGGAGTGTTTGGTACATCCAGAGCAATAACATGATACAGTAATAGTCCATCAAACTGATCAAACTTGGCTGTAATACTTTGGGGTTGGCCCACCCTAATTTTTTCAGGGCCCACCCATTTCAAGGGGTCTGGCTACGCCCCTGATATGTCCAGTATAACAATGTGTAGAATAACATATCCAGTTAATATAGGTAAATATATTTAGAGATTTCTAATCCAGGTAAATCCCTCCAGCCTGGTCATTTTGAAAGTAGCTCACAAGACAAAAAAGTGTGGACACCCCCGATTTACATGTTATTGTAGAATAGACTAACCTGCCCCCTCCCAATTCCCGCTGCCCCATTGTTTTTATTTGTTTTTTGTGAAGCGACCTTGGGTTACTTAAAAGGTGCTATATACTGTAAAACCAATGTGTTATTGTTGTTATTAGACGTTATTGGTCCCAGGCTGGGAAATTGCAGTATAGCAGCAGCATAACTTCTTCTTCTCCTTCTTCCTTTGGCTTGTCTCATTTTCAGGGGTTGCCACAGCCAGTCAACAATTTCCATCTCCCCCTGTCCTGTGTATCCTCAACTATAACTCCAAGTACCTCCACGTTGTCCCTCATTGTAGCTATCAATCGCCTCTAGTCTCCAACCTGGTAGCTCCATTTCTAGAATCATTCTTCTACCAATGTATCCACTGTCCCTCCCCTAAACATGACCAAACCATCTCAATCTGATTTCTATAGCTTTTTCTCCAAACCTTCCTGTCTGTGTTGTCCCTCTAATCACCTCATTCCTGATCCTGCCCATCCTTGTCTCTCCTAAAGAGAACCTCAGTATCTTTAACTCCTCCACCTCCAGCTCTGCCCTTATATTATGTCTGTTGCAACAGCAGCAGCAGCAGCATCATAACATTCAGTGAAAATGGGTCGATGAGTCAATATAAAGATGCCTGATGAAGAGAATAACAACAAATGTGTAAATACAGGGTGTGTTAATGCATGAGAAAAGTAGGGATTCAGCTGTTACAGTCTAATGACACGTGGAAGGAAGTATTTCCTAAACCTGTCCATTTGACAGTGCAGCTGAAGACTCTCTGTTGTCTGTTTACAGTCTGGTGGAGAGGGTGTTCATCATTGATGTTCATCTTCATTTAATGAGGTTAACCACAGCACAGCTCTAGATTAATTATGATTAATCATGATTGTAATATGTTACTGTACATGGCTGGAACAGAGAGACTGGGATGAGCAGCTCCTGCTATGTAAAACCTAAATATACTTATTTGCATGTACTAATACTAACATATAATAGTTTGTGTTTGTGATTCTCAAAATAACTGTCTTCATTACTGTCTGTCTAGAAAATGGAGAACCAGTTCAGCAACATCCTCAGGGAAAAGGTTTTCAGACAATAATCACCCATCACTGCCAGCACGATAGCCTGTTTGTTTAGGTTTTGACTGACAAATAAGGAGATCGTTAAATTCTGTACACTCTACTGATTTTCAATGGGAATTTGATCAGGGCTTGATGTAAGCAGGTCATGATGATGTAGATACTCAGTTATACAGATCATGATCAGTAACGAAGTCTCTTAGATGAGAGATAAGTTTATAAAAAACATAATAACGAAACTCTTTTAACTCAGCCAAAATACAGTTAAGGAAACAATTGACACTGCATTTTCCCCTTTAATTTTCTGAAGTTGTTATTGTAGAATATTATTATTATTATTTGTAATTAGAAAGATAAAAGATAGATAGAACTTTTTTAATCTCCCATATATATTGCACTGACACAAACATTTTATTATTTAAATAGTGTCCAAAACAAATATATATATATAACTTTGTGCTCACCCAAGGAAGTCCACTGTTGAGGCTCTGCACCGGTCAGTTAAAGAGCATAAGGTCAGCCTGTTTTCCATATCATTGCTCAGTCTGTGATAAAGACACCTGGGTCTGCTTACTGCAAGCGTCATGGTCCAGTATGGAGGTCCCAAATCCAACAATGAGCTGCTGGTTGTAGATTTTCTGTCTGTCTGAAGTCAGAGGTAGAACATGATTATTTTTAGTGAAACTTGCACTACAACACTCTGTAGAGTAGACAGTGGGGAATAACTCCATTAGAAGAACAGGAGTCTGCACTAGAATCAGAGGAGCTGCTCCAAGCATCAGCCTGATCTAGATGCCTTTTAAGGGCATGTTCAATGGTGCTAGTTGACTTTGTTACTCCAGACTGATGTCAGCTTGTACACTCAAAAAAACCAACATAGGTGTTAGTTACATTAACATTAATCTAACATTGTAGTTTTACTAAACAAAATCATGTTTGGTGGTTGAACGCTTTTAAATCATGTTGCTTTAACATAATAAGCAACCAGATAAACTTTACTAGACTACTTTATGTCGCCACAACATAATTCCAAACAGTTGACGCAGCATGATTCCAGACCAGTAGGTGGCAGTAACATATATATGTGGCATATTCTTTGCCTGGAGTGCCTTTCTTATTTTATATCACGATCTTCTGTTTATTCAACTTCTGTGCCCCTCCTCCTCCAAAGAAAAGTCAGTGAGCATTCAAATTTGGGAGAAGCACGCGTTGGAAAAGGTAAGCTTATATCTTTGTCATGTATTGAACAGAAAAGAAATGTTATCGACTGTTTTTGTTTGTTTTACATTTTCAGTATCTTTAATCGTTTATGAGTTTTTAGAGTTCATTAATATAACTACGGCCACCACTGGGTATGGCTAACTACTATATGCTCGCACCCGTCCCGGGTTGGACGCCATCGCACATATTCGTTTGGCTGAGGCTGTACAATTGCTAAAGCGAGGGTCATCTAGAATAAACTACGGCTGAGTCATTAGCAAGCGGGTAGTAATTCTCGGGGAGGAGTTTCTCTCTGGCTCGACGTACATGTTGCTCCTGGTGCAGGTAAACGTAGCAGTTGGCAGTCACACGCCGCGCGCTCTCCACGGTCTGAAACGGCGGGCTCCCTGCTTTAGAACGTTCTAACGCAGGGAGCCCGCCATTTCAAACTTCTCTCTCAACTTAACTGTCTTTAGTTGACCGTAAATGTGTGGTAACTGGAACTCAACCAGCGTTTGCACAAACACCCAAAATGATCTAATAGCATTTATGTATCCACTGAAATGAATACCAGTCATATACTGTTTACTTTTGTTTTTACATTTAAGCTGCAAGATTGTGTTAACTCACCACAGTGTTTTAAGTCATAACGTAATATATAGCTGATGCCTTTCTTTCTCTCATCACAGAAATCTTTTTAAGATCACCTCCATTTCCCATCTTCTGTGAAAGTGTCACCACCTACTGCATTATCACAACACAAGAAACTGCAGGTAAAGGAAGTCATTTGCAAGGGTTGTTGTTTATGATTTGAAATATATATGTGTTATTGATTATAGTGACAGGAAATGTAACATTTTATACCCATAATCTATAATTGCTGCTCTGATCTACTGCTATGTGGAGGTGCAAGGAGTGCAGTGTTTCCTTTTCTGGTAGATGTGAGCTATTCAAACATTTAAGACTACAGCACCATCATAGACAACGATATGCATGCCCACATCTAAACTGCCCATGTAATTTTAAAACACTGAATGCTTTGTGCATACATTTAAGTAGAGTTCACCCCAAGCAAACTTGTCATCAGCTCCAGGAATTGAAATCATTTAGTTGTCCTTTGTGCAATTGTGGCAATCTTGCTACAGAGAGGGATTTTTTCATGCATATTGGCATTCATTTTAAGAGTCATGAAACTGTTACCTGTGTGTTTGGAAATTGTACTTTCAAAACAAATATCTATGGAACTTTTCACTCACACAAGAACAGAAAACACAACCCTCATACATTAAATGATTTTAAACCGGGTATTGTGACAATAACCAAAATTTCCCAAGAATTGTCTGATGGTGCAGAGGAAGATATACTTAACCCAGATGACTCTGCAGTGGAATTAAACTGTGCATCCCAAAGTAATATGGATATTAGCAAGACCATATCTGACACAATAGAGCATAACTTTGCTGCAGCTTTACTCAAGCTAGAGCATTTTGCACATGTGCCAGGCAAAAAAATTGATGAGTTTCTAGAGGAGTTGCACTATTTGTTATGTTCAGCTACATTTCCTCTCTCTGTAAATGTAATTGAAGCAGTGTTTCTAAAACATAATTCCATACTTGACAAGTCGATGATAAAAGAAGTAGTAACAGCTCTCTCTAAGTCCCATCCCTTGCTAAAAGCTATAGAGAAGGGTGGTTCTTTGAGCACATTATATCTCCGCAACAAGTTTTACAGGAAACACTTTAATGTCATTGAGCCTATTGAGTACATGCTCAATGAAAGAGAAAATAAAAGCTTTCAGTATGTACCTTTACTGAAAATCTTGCAACAGCTCTTCAGTTGGAAGGATGTTGTGGACAAAGTTCTTGAAAATCACAGAGCACATCAGTGTCTTGGGATATCTGGAGAACAGCGTACTTATAAATCATTTCAGGATGGCTCTCACTTTGAGGAAAATTATTTTGTTTCAGGGGGTAAATTGAGGATCTTATTAACTTTGTACATAGATGATTTTGAGGTGTGCAATCCTCTGGGTACTTCACGCCGGAAACATAAGCTCTGTGGAGTCTACTGGACTCTGGGTAATTTGCCTCCTGGCTCACATTCTGCACTTTCCTCAATTTATTTGGCAATCTTGTGCAAGTCCGATGATGTTAAGAAGTATGGATATGACTCTATCTTGCATCCTCTTCTTAAAGATGTCAAAACCCTTGAGCAGGATGGAATTTTTGTTCCACTACTCGGTGAATGTGTTAAAGGAACAATTCAAATTGTTGTGGCAGACAACCTTGGTGCTCACAGTATAGCAGGTTTTAATGAAAGCTTTTCTGGTGGACACATTTGTCGGTTCTGCACAGCAACACGAGCAGAGATCCAAACCAGAGACGTGAGATCAGGTTCATTTGATTTAAGGACTAAAGAACTCCATAAATCCCATGTGAATTCTGCACAGCAGAATAGTTCCAATTGTTTTGGGGTGAAAAGACAGTGTGTAATCACTGAAAACCTTGACCACTTCTGTGTTCTGACAGGTTACCCTCCAGATGTTATGCATGATGTGTTTGAGGGCATTGTGCCTGTGGAGCTTGCACACTGTTTGTCAATGCTGATATACAAAAAATATTTCAGCCTTGAGATTCTTAACAAATCTATCCTGACTTTTCCATATAAGTGGTCAGACAAGGCCAACAGGCCTCACATGGTACCACAGATGTTCTCAAAAACAATTGGAGGGAATGCCCATGAGAACTGGGCACTGATAAGATTTCTCCCATTCCTCATTGGGCATCTGGTGCCAGAAGATGAAATGGCATGGCAAATTCTAATGGTTTTAAAAGACATTGTTGAGCTAGTGGTTGCTCCAACACATACAGAAGACTCCATTGCATACCTCGAGTGCAAGATTTCTGAGCACCGCAAAATGTTCCAAGAACTCTTTCCTAATGTGCAACTTTTACCCAAACATCATTACTTGGAGCACTACCCTGCACTCATCAGAAAGTTTGGTCCTCTCGTTGGTCTCTGGACGATGCGATTCGAGGCAAAGCACAGTTTTTTTAAGCATGTTATTCGACACTCAAACTGCTTCAAAAACGTGCCCCTCTCCTTAGCTTATAAGCATCAGCTCATGATGTCTTATCACATGACAGCCTCTACTTTTGAAAAACCTGTTCTTGAGACAACAAATGTCTCAACAGTTCCAGTGGATGTTTTAAAAAAGAAATTGTTGAGAACATTGAGCAAAAATTTCCTGGTACTAGACAGGTACACATGACCAAATCTTTGTCAACAAAAGGTTTAAGGTTCATAAATGGCATGATTGTAGCTCATGGGTCTACTAGTGGACTTCCTGACTTTGGACAAATTGTTCAAATGTTTGTTATCCAGGAGAGACTGTTTTTTATGCTCAAGAGACTTTGTGGGTGGTATAGTGAGCATCACAGAGCCTTTGAGCTCACAACATGTCCAACCAAAGGCATAGACCTGGTTGAGCTTAGTGACCTTGCAGATGACTATCCTTTGGCAGACTACTTAGTGGGATCGTTCCGAATGGTGACACTAAAAAGATACATACACATATAAGGTAAGATGATTTTCTTAGCTTAAACTGCTGTTTTTGCATAAAAAATAAAGCTTTGCCAGAAAGCATTTTTCTTCTTTACATGTTAAATTCAATATCTTTTGTGAACAAATGTTTATAAAAAATTTTTTTCATTCAGATTTCTGTGAAATGGCCACTCCAGTGAAGCTCAGAATTATCCTTGGGGAAAATGATTCCCAGAGACTAGCCTTGCAAGATGGGATTCCAGAGACTGTTGATGAACTTATTCAGCATATAAGAAGCCAGTGTGGGGTAGACATCCACTTCCGGCTGCAATTTATGGATGTTGAGTTTGGTAATGAATTTACCAACTTGACTTCAACTTCAGAGATCCAAGACAAAGGAACCTTAAAGCTCATCTACGACTCAGCTGCCTCTGCAGTGCCTGGTGGCTCCCCATTTGAACCCCCCTCCACTTCTGCCTCACTGTCACTTTCATCACTGTCATCTGGAAGCTTGTGTGATACAGACATTCTGTCTTCACCTGAATCCATCTCTTCAAGAACCTCTGGGTGGCCTTTTGTTTTTCTTGTTCCCCGATTCACATATGAATGTGAGCTTCAGCTGGACAAAGCCAATACAGCTTTCAAAGAGAAAGGAACTTTGTTGAATCCAGATATTAGACTCAAAGCTTCTATACTTGACAGTTTAGCTGAGGCAATTGTTCAGTACAAAGTGTACCCCTCAGACAATGACTTTGAAGATGTTGCCGAAGCCCTTATAACTTCCCATCCATGTTTGAAAGAGCCAGGTTCTTCCACTGGTTATGATGGCTGGAAGGTGAGCTTAAAGTATAAACTTGCTAACTATAGAAGGAAACTCAAGCGGGTTGGATGTCCAGAGGTTGAACTGAATTCCTTGGCAAGAAAACCTGGAGACAAATGCAGCCCTGCTTATGGTGTGAAGAAACCTAGAAAAGCAGAGGTCAATTACTGCCCTGCCTACCCAGTAAATGAATCTGCAGAGACACTTGAAAAAGTGAGAGAGACCCTGCTTTCAGAAGTAAGGAAGAGGAACAATGAGGACACGGTGGCAGCAATGATGGAAAGGACCTTTGCACACAGAAGACAAGAGGTTATTGGCAATGCACCCATGATTGTGGATTTGAAAACCAGATGGCCGGCTCTTTTCTGTGTCCGTGAGGTAGGTGAATAAATTCAGTGCTTATTTACTTTGATTGGAATATGATGTCTTCTTGTTATATGTACAATGGAATTTATCAATTATGTTGATACTATGATAATTATACATACTGTTTTGTACCTTTTCGTTTAAGCTAACTGCTGAATTTAAGAGGATCACAACCATTGCTTTGCTGTCAAAGTTCTTCTCAAATCTGGACGCTCATTCTTCAAACCTTGTCAGGGTGTTTGCTAAGAAAGGTGGTGCTCAAGGAAGAAGGATCAAAAGAATCATGATTCCTGCCACACAGGTATAAGAAAAACATTCAAACTGTACTTTTGATATTTTCACTAGACTAAATAAAGGTGTCAATTACTTTATGATATATATACTGACGTTACGTGGACATAAAGCTGATGCACCTGTGAATTCAGTGGGTTCATAAATCATAAAAAAATACTCAGTATGTATTGTGCCCCATTTGATTTTAAAAAAAAGTTTCTCACAAAACATGAGATGTTTATTAAAATGTTTTTGTTATCCTTTTATTGCCGTGACTACGTACTCAGACTGACAGCATCAATGTCCGAAGAGAGTGTGTCATCAAAGGTCTGTGTGTGTACATGAACGAAGACCCCGAAAACGTTGTGAAAGAATACCTGGTATGTAATGTTTTTTCCCTCTTCCTTACTTCTCTGTTTACAAATCTGTTGTGTTCTTAAGAAAGACCATGTCATTATAGAATCCTTCACATTCATTGATCAAATCATACCCTTTATAAATGTAGTACTGGTAATACATGAGAGAGACTGGAATAATATATTCACCCCTATTTTCTTTTTTCTCTGAAGGACACAGATGGTAAAATCAGTGAAGCCATGATGGAGACAACGTTTGGAATCTTTGTCATTCGCAAAGAAGGTGCAGAGCCAGATGATGAAACAGAAGATGTAGTAATTATCCTGGAGGGTGTGGAAGTTCTGAATGAGTTAGGCAATGTACCACTTGCTGTGGTGATGTTGTTCGGTCTTGTATATGTGCTCAACCTCAGCTACCCTCCAAACCTGAGATACACATTCGAAGCTCTACAGAAGATCATCATGGAGCTGGATGGGAACAGACTTTCAAAAAAAGCTCAAGCACTGAAAACACTACTTTTGCGTTGCCCATCCTCAGAGTGAC
>JAFBJS010005955.1:0-18582 GCA_016785265.1 Paraplagusia blochii | reverse complement strand
ACTTGTCATTGCTCTAATTTATCAATTAATACATTTAATTGAAAAATTGTTTTAGTTTCCTTTATGCAGCTGGATCTTCAAATACTGACTATTGATGTTTCCATATTGTAATGGTTAGCACTAGAATGCATCCAAAACAGAGAGAGACAGGTGTGAGAACTACTTCCATTCACATCTGCACATGTGACAGGAAAACTGCACATAAACATCAGGAGCAGTTTCTGTCTAAAAAGGTGTGATCAAAACAACTCTTCACACCTTTGTCCAGTGGTGAAGGGAGTGGTCTAGAGTAGTATAACTACTAGAGTTCCCTCCAAAAACAACCAGTTTTGAATGAAGTTCCTCAATTGAGGAACTTCATCACTTTCAACTCCAAAAAGAAGTCCAGTTGCTTACAACTAAACCCTTTTTGGATATCATGACATGGGTGAATGAGAATCTTCACAGACATACCAGTTGAAGAAGCTCAGAAGCTCTCGGCAATATACTCTTTGTGCCGAGGGACGCAGAGTGAAAATTTTGTCTTTGTGTTATTATATTAATTTTGCAATTGCAGATTTGATTCATTATCTCTAGCATATGTTTGCATGAAACTAATAAGATATAAGACCAAACAATGCATCGTTACTTTATGAATTAGTTTGCTCTGTCAAAAAAACTGCAGGTTATTCAATGGCAGTTGCAAAAACCCAAAGGGGGAAGTTGACAATTGTTGGTGCACCACGGTATTACCACAGAGGAGTGGTATTGGCAGTACAAGAAGAATCTCAACAAAAGGTTGACCCGTTTCCATGGAATGTAAGTGTCTGGCCGTAAGTTAAACATATGCTCTAATCCAAAATATAAGTAATGCATACATCATATGATATAATTTTCCTGTTTGTGTTGTAGTTTCAGATTGGTGAATATTTCGGTGCAGTGGTTTGTGCCATGGATATAAACCATGACAGTTACACAGATTTAATCCTCATTTCTTCTCCCATGTATAAAGACACAGACAGAGAAGGACGAGTTTATGCTTGTCCATTAAATGGTTTGGTAAAAGACTTTTACATTTCCTCCCATTCAGGTTGTTTTTATAGTTCTTCTATATGATTGATGGCTGACTCTTTCATATTTGTTCTAGAATGTAGAGTGTCACTTTGAAATGCCATTGGTACTGAGAGGAGATGAGTCTGAAGGAGGAAGGTTTGGCTCTTCTGTTGCTGTACTGCCTGATCTGAACACAGATGGTCTAAATGATGTGGCAGTTGGAGCACCACTGGAAAACAATGGTCAAGGCTGCATCTATATATTCCATGGTGAAGGACGAGCGAGAATTAACCCAACTTTCTCACAGGTGAAATGCTAAAACTATTTATTTCATACATCCAATAGGTTCCTATGAGTCATATCCAAATTCTTATTTTTTTAATTGGATATTTTTATTTTATTGCAGTAAAAATAAAGTGTAATTTCATTTTAATTGATTAAAATTAGTTTTTCCTGGTTTCCATAGAAAATCACTGCTTCTGAGGTCCAGAACGGGCTCAGATTCTTTGGTGTGTCACTTAGTCAGTTTTCCTATGACCAATCTGGGGACAGCCTGCCAGACATTGCAGTTGGTTCAAAGGGTGGCATTGTCTTACTCAGGTAAGTGAAGGAAATATGTATCCTTGTATCCTTTAGTATAGTCTGATTTCTAACGACCTTTATACCACAAGTTAGACACTTGAGGTAAAACACCTAGATGCTGTGTAGACTATAGCTTTAAAGTAATCAGCTGTAGGGCCCAGGGTCCAATATCTTCTTAGTCTAACCTGCTATCCTGTCTAATTCAAGCAAACGTTTAACAGTAGTCTGAGTTTCGAGTCTGGCCGAAACTCAAACTACCGGCCAGGCCAACATCCAGGATCTTGCCTTACCCTCGTGGACGAGTGGGGGGCTGCAGGGGTGTCAAAGACATCACCCTTGCAGGGTTCTGAAACCTCCATATGTTCAGAGTCCCAGAAGAGAAGATGAAGGTCTGCCAGAGTGTAAAGTATTTACACTTACCAGGGGCTGGGCAACAACCATAGCAATCAGCAGGGTCAGGACGAGTCCCGAAAACAAAAGTACTGTATTCCCCGTGGCCCTGCATTGTTACCTAAAAAAGGGTCAATGTGAGGTTTTGAGGATTAACTGGAATATTATTCCAGCTAATCCTCCAGGGTGCATGCATCGTAGCGCCCTCATGGGTGGATTGCATGAGCTTATGAAAAATGTATAAAATGTTGAGACTGAAAATACTAGTTCTACAAAGTGTCCAGTGTTCAAAGTAACACCTGTGTGGATAATGTCTCACATCTTAATTTCACCACACCAGAAAAGGTTGGTTGTCCCTGAAATGTGTCAGTTGCTATTACATTTTATCAGACTGCCATTGCCTTTTCTGCTTTCTCTTTCCAGATCTAAGCCTGTAGTAATGGTGGAAGTGACAATGATTTTTACTCCAAAAGAGATAGCTATTCAAAACACAGAATGCTCTACCCCACTGAAACACAAAGCTCATCTGTGTTTTACCATGACTATTCTATCTACAGTAAACAAAGGTTTGTGTTTGTTTTGTCTTCCAAATAACTTTTCGACATGTTGGGCATTTCTGTACACAGATATCTGTTCAAGTAACCTTTTTCTTTTTCAGCGAAAGCAAAGATTAACTATACTTTAACAATGGATGCCAATCGTAAGGTACCAAACAACAGAGCTTTTTTCAGCGAGAAGCAGCGTGAGTCTACAGGGTCAATCGACCTAGACTCTAGACAACACGAGTGCAAACAATTGGAATTCTTCCTTGAGGTGATCAATTATTAACAAAATGCCATTATAGTTGAACATAAAGAGATATTACGCTACCATGGAAAATATATGAATTTACAAACATAATGGTACACAGAATGGAGGAAGACATTGCAACAACTCACGTTCTCATAGTTCAAAGATGAACTAAACACTTGAGAGGTCTACACTGTACTCCATATGATATGGTCATTACTAAATATCATATCATATTTATTTCTATACCATACTATTTCACTATACCCCATTTTTGTCTGCAACATAAGTTATTTTACACTTCATCTCATTTGCCATGGATTCAATATGTTTTTTCTTCTCATCATCCACTCTCCTTTTCCAGGCTTGTCCAGAAGATGCTCTTAACCCTCTTAATAATGAAGTGAGGTTCATTTTTGACAGTTTACCCTCTGAAGGTCAACCCAAACCAAGCCTGGCCCAGCAAGCCAAAAATGTTACTTTTCACCCTGTAAGTAACCCTAATTGTCATTTTAAATTCAGAATCTTGACTTCAAAGATGGATGGGCAGATGGATGGATGGATGAATGAAATGGGGGTGGAATGATCCCAAACTGGGACTTACAGGGTAGCAAAAGCATTAAATAAAGAGATTGGGGAAAAGGAAAGAAGAAGCACAACCTAGACAGTATGAATTTGTTTAGTACTTTATCTTTATCTCCTCCACAGTTGGGGTTTGAGATTAACTGTGGTGTTGACAATGAATGTATAGATGAACTGGAACTGGATTTCAACTTCACCAGGTAAGAGTTTACTTTGTAGCATTCCATCCATGCATTTGTTTTATTGTGCAGTGATTACTGATGCTATATGGTGTGACTAATATATCTCAACTAACTTCTTCATTTGCTTCCTCTTTTTAGTTCATCCGAGGTTAAAGTAGGCATAGATGATCTTTTGGATATCACTGTGTTTGTGACCAACACCGACGAAAATTCTTACAACAGCTTAGTTATTCTCAAGTACCCAGCGGGCCTCTCATACAGGAAGTTCACTAGTCTGAAGGTGAGTCAAGTTAGTAAAAACTAAGAGACAACAAGGTTAAAGAGTTTAGTTAGGCAACTGGACATTCAGTTTTTTGGAAAACGTTTCACCTCTCATCCAAGAGGCTTCTTCAGTTCTAACTGTTAGTGGGGAGTAACATAAGTTCTATCCTGTGAGTGGGGTGGAAGGGGTGTTTCAACTCCCTCCTGTTGGGTGGACCTGGGGATATCTGTGAAGTGTGGTACCAGTGGTTGGGTGGGTATTGATGGGTTGTTACAGTCATTGTTGGAGGGGTTTTGGTCACACGCTTCATTAATATGCGAAACTGGTTGATGAGAGTGGAATCTTTTGGGTTTTGTTCCCAAAAGTGCCTTGTAGGTGGGTGAGAGGTTATGTCTCAAACCACCACCTCTGTTGAGGGATGGTTTTTCCAGGTTGACAAAAATGGCTTCTTTAACACCTCTCTCAAACCATCTGTCTTCTCTGGCCAAGATCTGAACATCTTGGTCCATAAAAAAGTGGTTGGTAGTCTTTAGGTATAAATGAATGGCTGAGTCCTGACCAGAGGTGTTAGCCCTTCTACGTTAGGCCATACGTCTGTGTAATGGCTGCTTGGTCTCCCCAATGTAGAGGTCCGAACACTCCTCGCTGCACTGAATGGCGTAAACCACATTGTCCAGCTTGTGTCTTTGGATCTTGTCTTTGGGATGAACCAGTTTCTGTCTTAGGGTGTTGCTGGGTTTAAAATGTGTACAGATCTGATGCTGATTAAAAATTTGCGAGTTTCTCAGAGACCCCTCTGAGAAACTCGCTTTTTTTTTTCTTTTGACACACATCACCTTCCCGCTACTGGGGTAATGGTTCTTCCCAAGGTTTGTCTGTGTTAACTGTTAATTAATATAAAGTCAGTGACTTTGGCGAGCAGAAGTTGTGTCTTCTCCTTCATTCTTTTGCCATGAATTTGGACTTTGTTTTACTTTAAATTAATAAGCCCAGCTTGAAAACACTTTGTTACATAGGTGGACTATTGGGTACGTTCTGTGTTGTGTGTCCTTTATTTTAATTGCAATTTCAAACTATTTTTCCGACACAACAACTTGCTTGCTCTAACCTAGGGAAGGATTGAGTGCAACTCCCTGGACAGCGAAGACGGTCTCATAGAAGGAGTAACACATTGCAGTATTGACAAGCCCATTTTTAGGAGCAATACTGAGGTGTGTGTTGTTTTTTTGTTTTTTTTTATGTAAGAGGTTCTCTTTGGATTATTAAAAATGCACACCTTGTTTGAGTTTGATCTTATTCACCACCAGGCTGTCTTCATTGTTTCATATGGAATTGAAAGCAACAGAGAAATCAGCAAAAGTATAATCATAACAGCAAATGCTACCAGGTAAGTTTGTATGGCTAAAAAGCCCTAATGTTGTATTGTACGATATCTCTGAAATATTCATTAACACTTATTGTATCTTGTTACTTAAGCCAAAACAAAGTTCACTCGGATTCTAGTGTCCTTTACAAGAGTAAAGAGATTGATGTTAAGTACAGCATATTTGTTACATTTGAAAGGTTTGTAATATCCAGTCATAGACTCATAAAATTATGTTCTGCAACCTGCCATGTTATGATTTGAAATGTTTCCTGCTTCAGTTCGCTCAGCTATGTCAATTTTACCTTTGGAAAGAATGACTTGAACAAACCTGTACAACAATCAATAATGGTAAAAAAAAATACACAGAAAATCAGAAATAACTTGTTTTTATGTTTGTTTTGGTTTAAATACAAGAATCAATGGTTTTTCAAAATTCCCCATTTATTCTTGATGCAGGTTCGAAACCACATAAGAGCATTTAACTTCACTGTGGTAATCATGGTTCCAGTGAAACTTGGTGAAAAAGACATCTGGGAGGCTCGTGACAGCTTGCAGGTGACACCACTCACTAGAATACAATTTTTGTATACAGAAAGCTCCTTGCTATTTTTGGTAATTTGCTAATTTTCATTATTTTCAAGATAAAAAAAAAACATTCTAGTAATAAAATTAAAAACATAGTCGACAAAAAAATCCAAAGTATTCCTTTGTACAGCTATACAGATGTCATGGAAGAATAAGTATAAGTTTTGCATGGGATCAGAGTGCATTAGTAAGATCACACATTGCACTGACTGGAACCTTTTTTTTTGGAAATTACAAGATCCCCTAAGTGCCAATATCGTCAACCTGTGTTTGGGACTGCGCATGCATCATATCTGTGTATTTCATGTTTTGTTTTTTTCATTCTACGACTCCGCTGTCGTAATTGTGTGGGAAAGACTAATACAATTAAGGGAGATTGAAGAACAGTGGGGAGGTTCATAGCCTATTAGTATAAAATTAAATATATTATAGCTAATTATAGCTCTACTCTGTTAAATTGGTAGGTGTTTGGGAAATATTGGTGCATATCGGTAAATGTCATATCGGACATCCCTATAAATAACACTGTGTTTTGTTTGGGGTTTTTTTGTCTTTCTTAGATTCCAAAATGCCAACAAGACATGATTATGAAGCCAAATGTCACTGATTTTGTTTCCTTGATAAGGAAAAGCAAAGTTTTGGTAAGTAATAAAACATGTGTTCATTAATTATCATTATTTTGGAATTTACATCAACTGTTTAGAGTAGTGGAGAATGTGGAAGAGAGGTGAGTACAGGCAGAATAGAACAACTTGAGAAAAGTGTCTGAGTGATATGTGATGGAAGAGTGTCAGCTTAGGTCAGGGGTCAGCAACCTTTTACACCCAAAGAGCCATTTGGCACCAGTTTCCATCTAAAAGAAAACTGTGGGTGCAGCAAATATTTTTTGGTATCTAAAATGAAGATAACACAGTCTATGTTATTATAGACATTATAGACGCTCAGACATTTGCTCCGTGCTGAAACAAAAGGTAATATTACTGAACCCCCTGCCTGCTCTTCCCTCCTTTGATACGACGGTGAGAAGGTGAAGAGCGCACCGTTCAACACTCTCCATATGCACGCTCCACGATTGCGCGTATCGTGAAATCACTTCGCCCTCCCCGTTCATTTCACATCCTCTCTTCAAAACTGCTGGTAAATGGAACGTCTTCTTCTGAACCACAGCGCACAATAATACACTTTCATTAGAAAACATACATTTAATAAATCCAATTACGCTCAGTGTGGCTTGGGAAAATAATTGGATTTTTGCAGTATCAGGACGAAAGAGATGAAATGTGACTCCAGAGGTCACAGAGGTTTGCTGACCCCTGTCTTGGGCAATAAAAACGTTTTATTTTAATGTTACGTTAAGTTTACCATGATCTTGAAAGTCAGAATTATATTTTAAATTTAATATACTAAAATGAAATTTAATTTTAATAAAATGCTCATTATTTATTTTTCCAAAGTTACAGAGAGCCACACGTGGCTCCAGAGGATGATTATCCATGATGTATGGATTACAGAAACTAGAAACATAGTAGGCAGGAGACAGGAAGCAGAGCTGGGGGTGACTGGAGGTTAAAGATGCTGAAGCTCTCTTTAGGAGTGACACGGGTGGACAGGTTGGAGAATGAGGTCATTAGAGGAACAACACTGAGATCCAGTGGTTTTGTTTGTAGAATGAGCTGGAGAACTATCAGGTCGGGGATAAAGAGAAAGCCCAAACAGAAATTGTATGGATGCAGTAAGGGAGGACATGGAGGTAGTTAGTGTAGAAGAAACAGAGGACAGGGTAAGATGGAAAGTGTTGACCCTCTGTGTCAACCCTTGAAAAGGGAGACAAGTCAAAGGAAAAAAGATTTTGGTATTCACACTGCATAACACCCTTCCTGCTTTGTGCTAAACCACAGGATTGTACTGTTGCTGCATGCAAAATATTCCGGTGCAGCAATTTCATGGGAAGACAGGAGAGTGCGATGTACGAAATCTCTGGCAACCTTAGTTCAAGATGGGTGGAACAGGTTTGCACTGTGTTTAAATATATGCACAAGAGGATGACACCTATTTCGGCTGTAATTCATATCAGTTTTTAATGTTGATTCATTGCTCAAAAACAGATTGGACTTCCGTCTGCCAAATTCCGCCTAATCACCACTGTCAGTATGGAGTACGACACAAACCAGTACATCTTCTTTTCGGCTGGCTCTAAAAATGACCCTCCAGTGTACACGGTAACATACTGTATATTTTCATTTTGTAATTGTTTGCATTTTACACTCTATATCTTTGACCACTATACCCTGACATTTTGTCTCAGGTGGAGGCAGACGTAGAAGTTTATCCAGAACCTAATTTCACTAAAGAAATTGTTGGTGGATCACTGGGAGGATTGGCTCTACTCCTTTTAATCACCGCTGGCCTGTACAAGGTACCACGCACAGTATAATACAAAGTAAAACATGGGGTATACATTTTATGAGTTAATTTTAATTGTTATTGGGTGATGTAACAACTACAACATACCACCTTACCTGACCAGAACTACAATTTAATGTCATGTCCTGTATTATTGTGGACCACCCCGTGCACCCCCCACGCCCCCCAAAAAAAATTGCTTTAAACATCTTTTCAAAAGTGTTGAAGCCATTTTCAGAGGCAAAATAATAATAATAGTTTAGTATGTTTAGGACCGTAAATTGCACCAGTGCCCTCTAGTGATGTATGGAAATAGAAAGGAAAAATTAAACTGAATTTTCAGACCTACAAGATCAGCAGTTACATATACACAGGAGTGCCCCTCACTTACCAATGTGAAATTATATATTTTAATACATACATGAAGTTCCACCTGAGTGTGAGGTACAACCCTAGCCAAAAAACTGTGGCTTATAGTTAAAAAAATATATAGTATGCAGCATGGACACATACAGTATTACTTCTTTCGTTGTGACTAATGTTACATAGGGCAACCAAAAATACAAACATACATTTAATCTCAATATTTATAATACACACAGTTAATAATATAATTAGAAAATGTATTTATACTCAGTGTGAAATCTGGGCCTGTTTCTATGAACACAACGAGTATATCCTGGCAGGAATGGTAGAAAGACACACACAAAGCTCTTCCTCAATAACAGCTCTCAGTCTCTCTCTGTTTTTAGTTTATATCGCAGTCTCACGGCACACTAGTATGGTTGAAAATCATTGACATAGGTTCCGTGCCAAAAACTGATTCATATATGTTTTCTGTTGTGGTTTCTGATTTGGTTTTATTTTGTTGTTTTCCTTATTGTGACTACTCAAAAGCAATGACTACACTTAAGCTACAAACAATACTAGCATTAACCTTTTTTACTTTTGTAACTACTAACTAACCTTACCTACTAACATCCACTGTTCATCTATTCTTGAATATACAGTTAGGTTAGGTTGCACAAATTACTTTTTCACTTGCTAGAAGCTCTGGCATTTGCTCAAGATTTGGGACAAAAAAATAAAGAATCATGTTTAAAACAAACTGCAAAACATTGACAAATTTTATCGTATCGTATTTTATCTGTTTATTTTTAGGCTGGATTTTTCAAGAGTAAATACAACAACATGATTCAAGAGGAGGATGCAGCAGGAGGTGCAGCTAAGCCAGAACCCCAGACTGTTCCAGAACCCCAGACATAAAATCTACTTGCATTTCACAGCTTTAACTGCTTTCTTTCTAAGGCTTTGAAACTTACTACAGCATGTCTATTGTGACGAAACTGAATATGCATTATTTCTATGTTTTGCTTTGATAAAGATTTGTTACAGAATACAAGTTGAAACAAATACTGTAGGTTCAAACAGACCCTATGTAACCAATATATAACGTCTAATGAACATTTTTTTTATAATGGATAAACATATAAATATGTGGTGTTGCCAAAAAAGGGCTCCAATTTGATGAAAATAATCCTACAACCTGGCATTCAGTAGCACTACCCACTATCAGCTGGAAAATATTTATTATCAAGGAAGAAATTGTATGACAACCAAAACAGAAGTGCTGGGCTCTGCCAGATATCGGATTCTGAACAAATAACTGGCTGATAAGGAATCATAAAAAGCAACAGTAAGATAATGTCGGTAGTATTTTTGAAAATTAAGGAAATTATTCTGTGAAACAGAAAATATGGTTAGATTGACATTGTTTTAATATGTTAAGTAATGGGGTCCATTGGTTTCAATGATTGAATAACTTGTTTATTGTTAAATGTTGACTGTTAAAAATCCACTAGTCACTGCTCATGTTTTTTACTGTTTCTTTGCAAAGGACACATCTCACAGATTCAAATAAATGCAGTATTGCTAGCAGTAAGTGATGTCATTTTCAGAACACCCAAGAATACAGATTTTGTGAACCAATAAAGGGTTGTGGCGTACAACCATCCAAACCCACATAACAGAAAGGCTCACAGTATGGAGCAGTGTGATTTGGGTGTCTTCAGGGCCGACATTTCTTCAGCTTTCATTCAATTGATGTTTTGGAAAAAAATTAAGTTGTGTTATCTCTTGATCAGCTGTTCTAACTTTTTTTTCAAGTAATCATTTTTAGTAAACTGTTACAGAAGAACCATCAATGTAATACCAAGAGAAATCAGAGAAATTGTAAGGCTTAGAATTCTTTCTGGAGCAGAGGATTGTGGAGATGGCATATTACCAACAGTTTCCTTTAGGAATGACCCAAATCTTGACATTTTGGCAAAAACTTGGACATTCGCATGGACGGATTTATTGCTATTCACTGTAATTACAGCTGTTTGGAACCAAGAATTGTCTGAAATGCACAGAAGTGGCCCTCCCTGATCTCCCTGTAAAAAAAAAAATAAGGTAGATTATTGTTATAAAAAACCATCTTTTGCTAAAATATACCATTAATCAAAGATTATTCCTACCTCTCCAAGACTCTTAGTAAGTGTGCAAAGGTCCTCTGAATCAACAGCAGTCTCACAATGCACTATCTGTGTTTCAAGGTCTCTTAGCAATGAATTGTCTTTTCCAGGGCCTGGAGAAAAAAATGTAGGTAATTAATAGTACTATAGGTACAAATCTCTACAATGTAAAAACCACAAAATATCTCTTCATAAATTAGTGTTAAACTATTAACCATGTAAGGATGATTGATACAAACTACATGATATGAACTATATCATTTTTA
Organism: Paraplagusia blochii; assembly: GCA_016785265.1. NCBI lineage: Eukaryota > Metazoa > Chordata > Actinopteri > Pleuronectiformes > Cynoglossidae > Paraplagusia > Paraplagusia blochii. The sequence goes on along the minus strand of JAFBJS010005955.1, from coordinate 7,627 downwards.
AATCATTATCAATGATTTTGGTATTGTGCTTTACGAAAGCTTCTTTTCCTTTTGCCACAGCCCGTCAACATTCTCCATCTCACTTTTCTCTGTATTTTCTACTCTAACTCGAACTACCTCCATGTTCTCCCTTACTGCATCCATGCATCCCTTTTTTGGCCTTCCTTTTTGTCTCCTACCTTGTAGTTCCATCTCTAGCATTCTTCTTTTAATACACTGCATGTAGAATTATTAGGCAAATTAATGTTTTGACCACATCATCCATTTTATGCATGTTGTCCCACTCTAAACTGTTGAATGGCTGCTCCCATTAAGTATACCAGTGCATCTCTGATATGAGAGAAGGTGTGGTGCCTAAGGATTATGCACCACACCCTACAGTATATTAGGTGTGCATAACCCTTAGGCAATTTCTTTTCCATTAGCGAAACGGGTCAGAAGAGAGATCTGACCAAGGGTCTAAAATTTTTTAGATGTTTTGCAGAGGGATGCTGCAGTCTTGAAAATGCCAAGCTTTGAGGCCAAAACACAGTACAATCAAGCCTATTATTGAAAATAGCCGACAGATTTGAATGGTGAGAAAAAAGGGTTGAGTGGTGAAAAGAAGGGAGCAAAATAACTGCCTATGATTTTAGTAAAATTTATCTCTGAACCGACACCTTAACGTGGTGGAGGGGTTTGAGCTTCCGAATGAACCTAGGGGCTATGTTGTCTCGGACTTATTGCCCCTGGTAGGCTCTCCCAAGGCAAACAAGTCCTAGGTGATGGATCAGACAAAGAGCGGTTCAAAATACCCCTTAAGGAGAGGGCCTACCTATGGAGCATACCCCCTGACAATATTCAACATCCCACTATCCCACAAGGGGCCAGTGCCATGTGATTTGAGTGGCAGTCGTGGGCGGGGATCCCGGCAGCCCAATCCCCATAGAGATCAACAGCACCATAGAGCTGTTATCTCTATGGGGAATGTTGTTGCACGGTGGAAGGAGTACTAAATCTCCTAGATCCTACTGACACATCTTCTTCAGAGGAAGAAGAGACGGGGTGCTCAGTGGATGTTCCACCAATCTCCTGTGCTGATGTCACTGAGGCAGTTAAGAAGCTGCAACATTGCCTGTTATTCAGGGTTGGTACCTCTGGAGTGGCAAACTGGGGTGGTTGTCCCTGTTTTTAAAAAAGGGCACCGGAAGGTGAGCTCCAACTATCAGGGGATCACACTCCTCAGCCTAGGAAATTTCACTCCAGGGTATTGGAATGGAGAATTCGACCTATTATTGATTCCTATTATCCTATTATTCGAACCTCAGATTCAAGGGGAACAATACGTTTTTCGTCCTGGTCGTGGAACACTGGACCAGTTCTACACCCTCCACAGTATACTTGAGGGATCATGGGAGTTTGCCCAACCTGTCCACATGTGTTTTGTGGACTTGGAGAAGGCTTTTGACCGGGTCCCACAAGGACTCTTGTGGGGGTACTCAGGAAGTATGGGGTTGGAGGCTCTTTGCTAAGAGCTGTCCAGTCCCTGTATGAACGGAGCAGGAGCTTTGTTCGCATTGCCGGTAATAAGTCGGATCTGTTCCCAGTGCATGTTGGGCTACAACAGGGCTGTCCTTTGTCACGGGTTCCGTTCATTACTTTTAAGTACAGATTTTCTAGGCGCAGTCAGCTGCCGGACGATGTCCAGTTCGGGAGACACCAGATTTCATCTCTACTGTTTGCAGATGGTGTTGTTCTGTACAGCTTCTTCCACTAAGCACTTCCATACCTCCACTGGTATGTCATCAGGACCAGCTGCCTTTCCACTTACCATCCTCTTCAGGGCTTTTCTAACTTCATCCTTTCTAATTTATTCTGCCTTTTCCCTATTAGAAACCGGTTCCCCATTCCTGCATTCCCTATTATTTTCTTCATCTTTTTCTTCACCTTCCTCACTTAATGGCATTTCCATTCCTGTCCTTAACCAACCTCACCTGCTGCACATCCTCCCCAGTCTGGTATTATACAGCTCTTTCTCTCCCTTCCCTCTCTCTGTACTCAAGTGTATGCTTCTCTGTTCTGTCACTATTCCATCTCTTCTATACTAATATCTTTCTCTGAACACTCTTCTGAACCTCGTCAATTCACCACCAGGTCTCTTTGTGGTCCAGAACTACTTATACTTTACTTCTGAAGTCTTTACAACGTTCCTCTTTTCTCCATTTCCACCACTCTAACTCACATTCCCACCACTTACTTATAACCTCCCTTCCCTTTCCCTACATGGTCATTAAAATCTATCTCCCTTAGGGATGCTCTCTACAACCAAATCTTGCTCAATCCAAAACTTGTCCTTTTCTACTAACCTACAGCCTACCTATGGAGCATACCCCCTGACAATATTCAACATCCCACTATCCCACAAGGGGCCAGTGCCATGTGATTTGAGTGGCAGTCGTGGGCGGGGATCCCGGCAGCCCAATCCCCATAGAGATCAACAGCACCATAGAGCTGTTATCTCTATGGGGAATGTTGTTGCACGGTGGAAGGAGTACTAAATCTCCTAGATCCTACTGACACATCTTCTTCAGAGGAAGAAGAGACGGGGTGCTCAGTGGATGTTCCACCAATCTCCTGTGCTGATGTCACTGAGGCAGTTAAGAAGCTGCAACATTGCCTGTCATTCAGGGTTGGTACCTCTGGAGTGGCAAACTGGGGTGGTTGTCCCTGTTTTTAAAAAAGGGCACCGGAGGGTGAGCTCCAACTATCAGGGGATCATACTCCTCAGCCTAGGAAATTTCACTCCAGGGTATTGGAATGGAGAATTCGACCTATTATTGATGCCTATTATACTATTATTTGAACCTCAGATTCAAGGGGAACAATACGCTGTCTCTTATACACATCTTAAACTGTTACAGAAGAACCATCAATGTAATACCAAGAGAAATCAGAGAAATTGTAAGGCTTAGAATTCTTTCTGGAGCAGAGGATTGTGGAGATGGCATATTACCAACAGTTTCCTTTAGGAATGACCCAAATCTTGACATTTTGGCAAAAACTTGGACATTCGCATGGACGGATTTATTGCTATTCACTGTAATTACAGCTGTTTGGAACCAAGAATTGTCTGAAATGCACAGAAGTGGCCCTCCCTGATCTCCCTGTAGAAAAAAAAATAAGGTAGATTATTGTTATAAAAAACCATCTTTTGCTAAAATGGAGAATTCGACCTATTATTGATGCCTATTATCCTATTATTCGAACCTCAGATTCAAGGGGAACAATACGAATACGAATCTAGAACAAATATTCTAGATTCCAGGTGTAAAAGTGTACAAGGAAATGAAATCTTAAAGTCTTATCTTGCCTTGAGTCAAATTTATCTCATAACGACTTAATTACAACTTTGTTGGGGAAATAACCAATTAAATGTCTTCATGTATAATTGCCCCTTAATTTTTCTTTAGGCAATATTAACATCATGTAAGCTTTGGAGTATGAAAAAAAACATCAATAAATTTAATTAAATATGTAATTCCTTGCTTACTTTCTTTACCCCAGACTGGTACCCAGCATTGACTTCCAACAGGAAATGATCTCTCATCATTAGTGTCTATACACACGGGCTGGACAAAATCACTGAATGTGACTGCTTGAGCCAGCTGAAGAACAGCAACACTGGAACCAGTCAGTGTGCCTATTACAATGTCCACAACAGCCACAGACTTAACAAAGACATCGGAGCCATTAATGTGCTGCTGACCCAAAAACACAGTCCATTCTAAAGCATTTGTGTTGGGGCTGTGAAAAACAGAAAGAAAAAATCATTAGATGTAATAAACATTAGATATATTTAAAAATCACAAATGCACATGTGATGGAAGATGGTTCTTACAAGGGGAAGCATAATCCACTAGTTAAAACAAAGTTATCAGAGATTAGTGTTCCACCACAAGTGTGGAGCCCATTCCTTTGGATACGAACCATCCAGGGCCATGTTCCTCCTGACACTACACCATGGCCCTTTTTTGGAGCTTTACCACAAAATTCTCCTGAAATGCAGAGTGACGTAAAAAATAATTAGATAATTAAAAATGTTGATTATTTATTTTGATTAATGTATGGAAATGTAAAAAAAAAACATTTTATAGAAAGCAAATTGGTAAGGTTAGGCAATGTGGGGGCAAGGTCAGCTGCAGCAGATAGGGCTCAGGAGAGGCCTGCATGTGTGTGTATTGGATGCAGCTGAGCCAATAATCTCCGAAAATCATCTCCCTTCTAATACAAGGGTATTAGAAGGGACCAGGAAGCCAGGCCCAAAGAGAAATGAGGTGTGGACTGAACAACAGAGTGAAAATCCATCCACTGCACCATTGGCACCACTGCAGCTGCATCTGCTCATGGAGGTCCCCTTCAAAAGGATAGGGACGGACCTCATCGGGCTGTTTTAGCATAGTGCTCTGACATACGGGATCATCCTGGTAATAGTGGATGCCATGATATATCTGGAAGCCATGGCATTTTGCAACATCTCTGCTAAGAGTGTTTCAAATGCATCTTGACCTGTTATTTCGCAGGTCTGGATACCAAAGTTAATCGTGTCAGACTGGGCAGGGGAATTTGTTTTGTCAGACAGTTCACTGGCCTCAGTCGTGCGTCTGGTCATGTTAGGGGTCAGCTGAAGCAGAGAGAAGACAGGAGTGCAATTGCAGATGCAGCACGGGATGGAAATGTGTTAAATTCCAATAATCAAGCCTTTTCCGAATTCTCTGAACAACAGAGGGTGGAGAGCCAACCTAATACTGTAATAGCACTGGAGAAAGCCTGTGAGAAAAATAACCAAATAGCACAAGGAGACTGCCACCAGAGTACCCAAAACTAAACGTATAATAATGAACTTAGAATGTGGTTATGTCCATGGAAGGCTCACACATTACAGGCAATTATTCTTTAAGGCTGACAACTAAACAGTTAAATGAAACATAAGAGGTATGTTTGTGGTCAGAATACTTACTTCCAGGTATTGGTGTTACTAGGTGTATATCTGACGTAGAAGTGCTAGTATCCACAGTCACAGTAGTTGTAGTACTAGAAGGAGGTGAGAGACCGGGACAGGTGTAACTGCTGTCAGTGTCAACATCACTGGAGGTGAACTGAACAAAGCCTGGTCTGTCAGATTTGATCAGGGAGTTGATCCAGGACTGGTAACGGGACACTCTGGAGTAAACTCCTGGTAAATTTGGTCGAGCACATCCAAAACCAAAACTAACAATGCCAGACTGAATCCAGATAGGACCCTGTTTGCTCACCATAGGCCCACCTGAGTCTCCCTGTAAATGAAAATTCCTCAAATTAGATACTCCAAAAAATTACGCCTTAATGATAAGATTTGAAACAAAAGGTAGAAACTCACCTGACATGAATCTCTGCCCCCCGCCAAAAAACCAGCACAGATCATGTTGTCTGAGACTATACCAACTCCATTTAGACAGTTACACTGTCTGTTTCCGACAACTGGAACCTCCACTTCTTGAAGAGTTCCAGGAAAAGGTAATGCCACTGAGAGAGAGAACAAAGGTTCAGTTCAAATACCAAAAAATTGCTAAATTATCAAGACTAATTCTCTTAAAGCAAGTGGTCTCCTCACCTCCTTCATTGACAGATCCCCAGCCTGTGACCCAAGTATCTGTACCGTTGATGAACACACTGCCACTGGCTGCCAAACACACGGGTCACTCCAAAAAAACTACACCTTAAAGATTAGATTTGAAAAAAAGGTAGAAACTCACCTGACATGAATCTCTGCCCCCCGCCAAAAAACCAGCACAGATCATGTTGTCTGAGACTATACCAACTCCATTTAGACAGTTACACTGTCTGTTTCCGACAACTGGAACCTCCACTTCTTGAAGAGTTCCAGGAAAAGGTAATGCCACTGAGAGAGAGAACAAAGGTTCAGTCCAAATAGCAAAAAATTGCTAAATTATCAAGACTAATTCTCTTAAGGCAAGTGGTCTCCTCACCTCCTTCATTGACAGTTCCCCAGCCTGTGACCCAAGTATCTGTACCATTGATGAACACACTGCCACTGGCTGCCAAACACACGGGTCTGATAAAGTCTGTGAATGTAACTGGTGTAGAGAGCCTTAGCAGAGCTATGTCGTTGTCATTGGTGTCACTATCATAGTTTGGATGTAAAATTATTCTAGCAATGGTTCTAGACACTTCATTTGGGTTTGAGCCCTGGAGACTTTGACGGCCAAGAGAAGCTTTCCATCCATATGTACATACACTAAAACGATAAGATATTTGAGAAATGTTAAAACAGAACCATTTAAATAATAATAATAAAAAATCTGTTTATGAATCGGTACCCACCTAAAGAAGCAGTGGGCAGCAGAGATCACCCACTCTCTGTTAATGAGGGAACCACTGCAAATGTGGTCACCAAATCTCTGCAGACTCACTTGCCAAGGCCAACTCCCAGGTAGAGCATCATCACCACCAACTATCCTTGTGTTCAAAGGAGTGACGCCACAGACTGGGAAAAATGTGCAATACAGTGGATCTTAAATTAACAAGAAAGACCACAAAAAGCCGCATGCATATATTACTAAAACACTCATATATTAAAGCGCTGAACTTTATATAAAACAAATTTATTTTCTTCCAATGTTATTCCACGTTCTGATTAAAAGTATATTCCTCTTTAAGCCACTACTAGGCTGATGATACGGTATCAACCTTCTACTTGTGTTGTAAATCCACTAAAAATTTGAAGTAATGACTTGAATGAATTAAAGGGGCACATTTGTATTACAAAAATCATTCAATGAAAGGCTTTCCTTTAGAAAACCTTTGTGCCACTGAAATTGGTTATAGGTTTAAACCCAGTTTGTGCTTCAGGCATGTCATATGCTTTTTTCTCCAGGAGTAATAGCTGCAGAATTTGCATTAAAGAGTGCACAGGCTTGAGAATTTAAACAGATTTTGTGAAACAAAATATTGTTTCCTTAAAAAAGCGCTTGTATGATTAGGTTTAAAGAAAAACAGTTATGCCCTGACATATCAATGTAGCTCTTAATTTCATTTTCCCTCCATATTTTGAATATGAAATATTATGAGTTTGCTTCAGTCTAGAATTTCTAAATCAGGCTGTGCTACATCAAGTAAAATAACACGTAAGATTTCATTGTGGTCAGAATGCTTACGTTCAGCACTTGATATTACTGGGGTTAAGTCTGAAGTAGTTGTGCTGGCATCAACACTCATAGTAGTTGTAGTACTAGGAAGAGGTGGGATACCAGGGCAGGTGTAACTGTTGTCAGTGTCAACATCACTGGAGGTGAACTGAACAAAGCCTGGTCTGTCCGATTTGATCAGGGAATTGATCCAGGACTGGTAACGGGACACTCTGGAGTAAACTCCTGGTAAATTTGGTCGAGCACATCCAAAACCAAAACTAACAATGCCAGACTGAATCCAGATAGGACCCTGTTTGCTCACCATAGGCCCACCTGAGTCTCCCTGTAAATGAAAATTCCTCAAATTAGATACTCCAAAAAAACTACACCTTAAAGATTAGATTTGGAAAAAAAGGTAGAAACTCACCTGACATGAATCTCTGCCCCCCGCCAAAAAACCA